>JANAWD010000181.1:0-64558 GCA_027627245.1 Meripilus lineatus | reverse complement strand
CTGGGTTTTGCTTTCCTCCCTTTTTGCTCATTGGCGACTTTCCATTCGTTTGTTCAGATTATCGCTCTCGGGTCTCATCTTTTATTGTTTCGTCTAAAATCCAGACATACACATATACAGATTTACATACCATTTCTTCTCGTCTCGTCTACTATCGCTTTGGTTATTTGAGCATAGTATAAATGCCACCCTCTACCTTATTCTTTCTTTCTTCTTCCTTCTTACCTTTCGATTTTTTGTTTTCTGCGATACCATTCAGTGCATCGTCTCTGGCTTTTTGTTTCTCTATCATTTTTCGTTTGGTTTTACACTTTACACTTTACATTTACATTTTACGACCGCATTTGTATAAAAGTACATCAACGCAATCCCCTTCTTGTATTCTATAGACTTTACGTAGTGATGAATGTGATGACCTTGACACCCAAATACTACTCTTGTGCGAACACTCCAAATTCACTATCACTCCAACGTCTCCATCAATGGCAGTATCTCCAGGTGTATGATCATCGAGTGATCGGATTCGCTATCTCACCGAGGAGCTCCTCATGGGGAAACTGTGCATATCCCCGAGACATACACCGGAGCCGAGTGTGATGTTTGGGCTGTGTTAATCTCCGTAGGGCACTTACCAATGCCACCATAACATTCCTTGAAGACCTGCGGACAGGGGCACACCCTCGGCCATATGCCCGAGCCTCATATCACCAAACCATTCCAGCGTTCCTCACTCAGAGGGATTCCATGGAAAACCCACTGAACTTGTTTTTCTGCCTTTGGACCTCTGCATTAAATACTCCCATAGGAAGCGAAGCATCATTAAACGTGTACGGAGCTTGTCACTCCAATGTTCCCACTGCCCAATCCTGTCCAATTGTTTTCGTTTGGTTGTGGCCACACGTAGACGAGCGCGAGTATAATTGACGAGGAATGCTGTGGTGGCCCTGGTGGGAGTTTGAGACAATTGGATGATGATAGAGCGCGTTTTGTGCACAATTGTGTTGTTGGGCTGGAGGTGGATACGGATCCCAGGACAGTCTGGGAGAGTTCATTGTGGGTCGAGCTTCTTTTTTGCCCTTGCCCAACCTTTCAGTCCCGAGGATCACTGAGGTAAGGTTAAGACGCTGAGGGTCCAAGTGTAGGAGCACATGGAGATGAGTTTATCTGAAGTAAATGGAAAGAGTAAGGTTCTGCACCGGGGCAAGGACGCAATTGTTATCTTGACAAGGAGTCACCGGACACACCGATGATACATGTCCTGTACGCCACTGACAGGAAGGTCATTGGCGTCAAGTCCAAGTCATTATACTCATTACGAGATATATCGACAGTATACCGTATACGTGGAGATGACGCTCACCAAAATATGGAAAACGTACGACAGAAATCCAGCTCGGAAAACACATGAAAGAGGGGAGTTGCGTCGCGGGAGCGACACCGCCATCGAATAGAAGAAACTTCAGATTGAACTTTATGGGATCACGGAGACTTTCTCCCACTGGGGTCACTTCGGCGCGGATGCTAAATATATCCTTCAAACGCTGGCTTACTCTTGTGTGGCACTTACTCCGAAAAATCAAGGAGCAAGGATCGCCTGATATGCACGGGTCAAGCGTCCCGCTGACGTGAGGGATGCGTACGTTGGTGGTAGTTGTACACGCAGTAGTTAGTGACATCGTTGATGGCCTGGAGAAATATCTAGGGCGTACCATTATTAGGGTCCTGGAGGCGCGCAAAAGAAATGGCTGTCCGGGTAACAATCATCGGGAGCGAGGAGAAGAAAGCAATAGTGCTTACGCGCTCGCGATAGAGAGGTGAAGTTGAAATCTCTCCTGACCAACTCGAGGGAAACACGTACACGTACACATTGATTTGTGGGTCCAACCCGTACCAGTCTCTCTCCGAGAGGTTGCTGGAACGCCCCAGGGCATTGTGAGAAACAGCGGCGCCGCGAGGTGAGATATGGTATGGAATTGCAGCCTAGAATCTTGCCAACGCCTGTGCCTAAGCACTCTTAGTATTTGAGGGCGCAAGCAGCTAAGCTTTTCTGTCGTGGAGATTGTGTCCTCCGGCTCCTGAGGCCTGAAGGGGACGAGGCGACGTAGCTCGGGACTTCGTCAGTGGGAAAATGCAGGGCGGGGACCGGTCGATCGCAGGTAGTATTAATATTGAATGTTGACACCATACCAACGCCCTTGCGCCCCAACGAGATTGTCCCCAACTTTGCGTCCGACCTGTAGTCTTGCTTCATAAGTTCTATAAGGTTGTATACCCGATCTAAGGCCTCTTTAGCCCGGACCCGGTTTATCTCAGTAGTTTGCTGAACACACTCACTCGAAAACTGTTGCGGAACGCTGTGAGGCGGTAAAGGACGAGCACCTTGGGTGTTCCAAAGCCCACATAATCCGATCACCAGTTTTGTTGGTATCGCCCAGATTTGTTCGAAACATCAAGGGATGGCGGTGACGGGGTCTACCCGATACTAGAATACCGACGATGAATAGGCGTCGAAGTCAAAGATTTTGACAAATTCCCTATGAAGTAGTGAAGTTAAAGTCTTGGCCTGGCACATAGTTTGTACATCGCCCTACCTTTTCAGTGAGAAGCAAGAAGCAAACAATCGTATTTCAATAGATCTACATAGCTGTGCTTCTTCTGAGGCACACCGCTTTATAGCAATACGTTACCTTCACATACAGTATGAGTTGGATGGAAGGCGCTATAGTCGGCTATGGACAAAGTCCGGCGGCATGGCGCTCTGGTTTCGGGTATGTGCGCATCTTGTCCCCAAGAAATTTAAAAGCCCTTGTTGGCACGGTGTTCCCAACAGATGGGAATCCGTGCATCATCCCTTTGTGGGATCTGACCGACGTGTTGGTGCCCGAGAGGCTTGATCTTGAGAAGCGGGTCTCTTGGCTAAAATGAATTGGAGCGCTGCGGTTGATTGCAGTTGATAGCACGAAACACATACGTACCCTTCGTCCCGGCTGAGTGATGGTTTTCCCTCTATAACCAAGTCGCAACGGCGAGACTGAAGAGGTTCGAACGAAGGGGTGTAGAGACCGCTCGAGCAAGATGCTGTTTAAAAACTTGGTATATCTTGGATTCGTAGAGCGCTGTCTTGAACATGAAGTTGGGACACGAATCATGTATCAGGGCCGCAGTGCCTTGCAATGCCCTCCCTCGGGGATCGGTGATGATGGCCATCACCAAATTCAACAACCAAATTGTCAGGGAGAAATCGGAGGGCAACGTTAATTAGATGCTTGGCGAGTAGTCAAGTGCTCCTTGTTGGGCATTAATCATGGCGGATGGCATTCCAAGGCCCGGCCGGCGAAAGTCGTAGCATAGCCAGAGTGTCAGAACTCTGCTCATCCCCTCAAAGCCCTGCAAATGAGATGTCCAAATCCAAAGGGACTTACAGGCAGGAGGGGTCGAACCTGAGCGAGGTGTGCAAATTCCGCGAAGCTCGGGGCGGGAATTTGAAATAATTCACGTACGCCGAAATGACGCGTAGCCAACTCTGCCGCCAAGCGATTTCACATGTGGCAAATGCTCACCTTGGTCAGCATTGCGGTTTCCGCGTTGCAAGACGCATCAAATCCCGCAATCGGAAGATACGTTGCAAAATTCTGGCAAGGTGTTGTTTGTGTGGGGAATACTTGGCATCCGGAGGTACGGGTCTGATGTTTGCCAGCCCTCGACTTCGACTTCTGCTCTGACTGGCTTTCAAATACTACACCTTCCATTTCTGGAAGGAAGTGTCCAGGGGCGATTCAGAGAGCCGATGGTGAACTTTGGCCTGGACGACCACCTCGACTCGACGCCGGTTTACATTGGCGGGCACTTGGAAAACCTTTCAACTAACACAACATTACCTCCTGGCCCATGAATGCATCTTCACAGTAAGGACAGCATGCGATTGTCGCGCTTTGTCACTGCGGAGTTCCATAAGAGGTGACCCAAGACTTTCTCATGACTACGCACTATTTGTCACTACGGTAGCTTTCTCCGACCTGTATTGGACATGGTGTACCAAACGGAATCATAATTCATAACCGCCTCGGGCATCTACGATCCTCAAGGGGACTGGCGTCAGATATCGGCATTGATCTCGGAATGCCCAGTTTTTCGTACAATCACCCCACCTGGGCCTGCATCAGGACGGCTGACGAGGGCTGACGAGGAAACGGCATGTATAATCTGGGCTTTGCTATAATATACCACTGCTATGTCTGAATTGTTGGCTAACGCTTCCCCCCAACTCATCCCGACCCTCTGTTCCACTGGCGTTCACCCATCCCTCTCCAATTTCAACTTAATATCCTTCCTCGATCGCCATGTCTGACCCGGAACAACTCGCTCAGGGTGAGGCACAGGATGCCGTTCCCGAGTTACCACTAGGCCCGTCCATCCTGGGCTCTCAAGTTAATGCTGCTATACATAATGCGACCCATTCTCCCAAACATTCTCCCCAAATTTCCCATCACCACCCTACCCACCTCAGGAATAATAGTAGTCACGTTGATGTTGGTTTCTTCGACCCAGAAGGTGTAGGTGAATTGCGTCGAACAATGAGTCGCGTATCAGGTGTAGTTGCACCAACTACGCCAAAGCCAGAACCCGCCGCCTCTTCATTGTCTGACGCTACTCTTGATGGATCCTTCGACTTTGAAAAAGTCTTGCGTGATGTGATGAGACAGTGAGCAATTTTTTTTTTCATCTCTAATTATCACTCTAACAAGCCATTATTCGCTTCCAGAGTCGACGAGTCTGATATCAAGCGGAGAGAGCTTGGAGTGGTCTTCAAGGATTTACAGGTTGTGGGGCTTGGTGCAACGGCCCGACATCAATCGACCCTCGGCTCGGTGCTCAACCCTTTTAACATTCTGAAGAATATCCGCGAGGCTCGACATCCCGCGCTCCGGGATATCCTCAGCGGCTTTGAAGGCGTTGTCCGACCCGGCGAAATGCTTTGTGAGTGCTTCTTTCTCTTTGCGCCGCTGTCCTCGTTTGACCCATGCGGTTTGTTGCCTTCTAGTGGTCTTGGGACGTCCGGGTGCCGGATGTAGCACATTCCTTCGCGTTCTTGCCAATCACCGACATGAATATTATGCGGTAAACGGAGATGTACATTACGACTCTCTCACACCGGAGGAGATCGAGAAGCACCACCGCGGAGATGTCCAGTACTGCCCCGAGGATGACGTGCACTTCCCGACCCTCACAGTCGAGGAGACCCTTACTTTCGCTTCCAAGACACGTACTCCTCAAGCTCGTATCCAAGGGGAATCGCGCAATGACCATGTCGGCCGTGTCGTTGATATCCTTACGACCATCTTCGGTCTCAGGCATGTGAAGGAAAGTCTTGTTGGCGATGCCGCTATCAGGGGTGTCTCTGGAGGAGAGAAAAAACGTGTGTCGATCAGCGAATCATTGGCCACATTGAGTCGTATGACTGCATGGGACAAGTAAGCAGTCCTCCTATATTCACAATTACCCCTATCTCACATCAGCCGTTAACTTAATAGTTCGACCCGAGGTCTTGAGTAAGTGGAGTCCGATATCGGCGTTTTATTTGATTTATTGACAATGATCGACAGTGCATCCACCGCTTTGGAGTTCGTTCAGGCTCTGCGTATCGCAACCGACGTCGCTCGTTTATCCACTCTAGTTTCTATCTATCAGGCCGGAGAGTCCCTTTATGAACTCTTCGATAAGGTCTGTGTAATCTATGAGGGTAAGATGGCGTACTTCGGTCCTGCCAATCGAGCTCGGCAATACTTTATCGACATGGGCTTTGAGCCTGCTAATCGTCAAACAACCGCTGATTTCCTGGTTGCCGGTATGTGCTCAACCATAGGTTGCCTTACCGTCTGTTTACTGACTAACAACCTACACAGTCACCGATCCCAATGGGCGAATTATTCGTTCAGGCTTCGAAAACCGTGCTCCACGAACTGCCATCGAGTTCGCCGATCATTTCAAGTCGTCCCAGAACGCTCAAATCAACCGGGATGACATCGACTCGTACAAGATTGAGTTCGTCGGCAAGGAACACCGTCTCTCTGCCTACCGTGAAAGTGCCATCGCAGAACGCGCCAAGCATGCCAGACCGAGAAGTTCCTACATCACCTCGATTCCCATGCAAGCTAGGGCCCTTATGTTGCGAAGAGTCCAAATCTTGAAGGGTGGATATGCGGCACAAGTCATTCATTTATCGTGAGCCACTTCTTCCTTGGGATTACGTGCACAGCCATTAATAGTGTCTCGTTTCTACAGTACTTTCATCATACAAGCTATCATTATTGGAACCGTATTCTTGCGTGTCCCCGACACTACCAATACTTTCTTCTCTCGGGGTGGTGTTCTCTTCTTGTACGTTCTGGCCTTCGTATTCACCGTGAATATTCTTCTGATCTTCCCAACAGCGCCATTCTGTTTGCAGCCCTCACAACCATGGCTGAAATCCCAGCCCTTTTCGCTCAACGTCCCATTGTTCTCCGTCAATCAAGAGCCGCAATGTACCACCCCTTCGTCGAATCATTGGCTCTCACTTTGGTCGATGTTCCCATCTCCGCCGTCACCATCATTGTGTTCTCCATCATTCTGTACTTCCTTGTGGGGCTGACTCAAGAAGCTTCGAATTTCTTGTAAGTCTTCGTTGTCATTCATTCTTCATGATACGGTCCTCATCCCTCCCTAGCATCTTCCTGCTCTTCGTGTACTCGATGACCATCACGATGAAAGCTTGGTTCCGCGCTTTGGCAGCCGCTTTCAAAGACCCTGCACCTGCTCAGACGGTCGCGGGTGTCTCCATCCTGTTATTGGTACTCTACACCGGTTACACCATTCCTCAGCCCTCCATGATTGGTGCCCTTCGTTGGATCACCTACATCAACGTGAGTATGCCTATCTCCATTACTTAAACCACTCCTGACGTTTTCCCTATAGCCATTGAAATATGGTTTCGAGTCGTTGGTTGTGAACGAGTTCCACGGTCTCGTCGCGCAGTGCTCTACCATTATTCCCCAAGGCCCGGGATACCAGGATGTGTCGATCAATAACCAAGTCTGCACAACCGTCGGATCAGAACCTGGACAAGCCACCGTGAGCGGAAATAGATACGTGGAACTGTCTTTCGGATATTCCTACTCTCACCTATGGAGGGTAAGTTCTCTCATGTGCCCCTTGCATTCATTCAATCGTCTCATGTGTTCCGCAGAACTTCGGTATTGTCTGGGCATTCGGCTTTGGGTTCATCGCTGCCTACCTCATCTTCACCGAATTCAACAAGGGAATGGCCGGCGAATCAGCAGCAACTTTGTTCAAACGTGGTTCCAAAGCAGATGTCATCAAGCAAGCCTCAGCGGAAACCAAGGGGAACGACGAGGAGAAAGGCAAGGGAAGTGCTCCTGCTTCTCTCAAGACCCAGGAAGACGCACAGGCTGCTCTCAAGGAGGCAGTTGCGGATACGCCTAAGATGCATGATATCTTCACTTGGCAACATCTGTATTACACGATTCCGATCGGTCATAGGAAGACTCGTCAACTTTTGGATGATGTTTCTGGTTATGTCGCTCCTGGTAAACTGACAGCTTTGGTTGGTGAATCGGGTGCTGGAAAGGTACGTTGATTTTTTTCCCGTCTTATGTTAGAGAATCTGCTAAGCCCTCCAAATAGACAACCTTGTTGAACGTCCTCGCTCAAAGAACCTCTACTGGTGTCGTTGCTGGTGATCGCTTCGTTAACGGTCATCCTCTTCCCCCGGATTTCCAGGCTCAGACGTAAGTGTCACTTGTACGTTCCCTTGCGACGAACTTCTGACGCCCTCTTCAGTGGTTATTGTCAACAACTCGATACCCACTTGCCTACTACAACCGTTCGCGAAGCACTCTTGTTCTCCGCGAAGTTGCGTCAACCAAAATCAGTACCCTTGGCAGAGAAGGAAGCATAGTAAGTGATACCATCTTCTCGTGCCATACAAACCTGACGTGATTCAATCAGCGTCGAGAAATGTCTTAGAATGTGTGGACTCGAGGATTATGGTGATGCCATCGTTGGTTCCCTCGGAGTTGAACATCGCAAACGAACAACAATCGGTGTCGAGCTCGCCGCCAAGCCCAGCCTCCTTCTTTTCTTGGACGAGCCCACCTCGGGTCTTGACTCTCAAAGTGCTTGGGCTATCATGACTTTCCTTCGCAGCCTCGCCGACAGTGGCCAAGCTATTCTTTGCACGTACGTTCTTGTCTTGATAATTGAAATTTGTTCAAGATGCTTAATAGTCTATCATTCTAACTAGGATCCATCAACCCTCTGCCGAGTTGTTTGAGACTTTCGATCGGTTGTTGCTTTTGCGCAAGGGTGGCCAGACTGTTTATTTCGGTGATTTGGGATATCATTCCGAGACTTTGATCAGCTACTTTGAGCGCAATGGTGGCAGAAAGTGTGGACCCACTGAAAACCCGTACGTACCGTTCGACTTCGCGACTTCCAGAACTTGGGCTAACATTAAGGTTTAGTGCTGAGTACATCCTCTCGGTCATTGGGGCTGGTGCGACCGCGCACTCCGATATCGACTGGCACGACACCTGGAAACAATCTAAAGAGGCACAAGAGGTCCAACGCGAGATTAACATGATCCACACCGAAGGTCGGAATCACCCCGCACCTGGTGCTCAACAAAAGGGCGAATTCGCCACTCCCTGGTTCTACCAACTCGCTATCCTCCTCAAACGTGACTTCGAAGCCCATTGGCGGGACCCCACATATCTCATGTCCAAGATCATGCTCAACATCATGTCTGGTCTCTTCATCGGTTTCACGTTCTTCAAAGCCAAGGATACCCTCCAGGGAACACAAAACAAGCTCTTCGCGGTGTTCATGGCACTTATTATCAGTGTCCCCTCTGCGAATCAGCTTCAAGTTCCTTTCCTCGATATGCGAAGTATTTACGAGATCCGCGAGCGCCCTAGTAGGATGTACAGTTGGACCGCTCTCCTCACTTCTCAGATCATCGCTGCTATCCCTTGGAGTATCCTCGGTTCATCCCTGTTCTTTTTGTGTTGGTACTGGACTGTGGGCTTCCCCTCTGACCGTGGTGGATTCACATACCTCATGCTAAGCGTCATGAACCCTATCTATTACACAACGATTGGCCAGGTGCGTTGAGTTCTTCTGCTTACTTGTTTCCCTCCAGCTGACCCAATGCTCATAGGCTGTGGCGGCAATGGCACCCAATGCCGAAATCGCTGCCGTGTTGTTCAGTTTGATCTTCTCATTCGTTATCACATTGTGTGTATTCTCTCCATTCCACTGATCGCTTCCTAACTAACAAGACCTACGACAGCAATGGTGTACTTCAACCCTACCGTGAACTGAACTGGTGGCGCTGGATGTACCGAGCATCTCCCTACACCTATCTCGTCGAGGCCTTGCTCGGACAAGCCATCGGTCACACCGAAATCTCCTGCTCTCCCATCGAGTTCGTCACAGTCGAGCCTCCCTCAGGCCAAACTTGCCAACAGTACCTCGGATCCTTCATCAATATGGCCGGGGGTTACGTTGAAAACCCAGATGCTTCGAACGGTTGCCAATATTGCGCTTTCCGAACTACCGACCAGTTCCTCCTCACTCAGTTCAATATCGAGTACTCTCATCATTGGAGGAACTTTGGCCTTTTCTTCGTGTTCATTGCGTTTAATGTACGTCACATGTTACCACGTCTTTCGCTTCATGATAAAGCTAACTCTTGTGTCCTTCCTAGCTCTTTGCTATCTTCGCACTCACTTACATTTTCCGCATCAGCGGTGGTACCTTCATGAGCTACCTGAAGAGTAAAATCGGAGGAGCCGCACATTACCTTAAGAAGCGCATAATCCGCAGAAAGTAATGGTACCTGATTAGACCGCCCCCAGTAGTGTAGTTATGATTATCATTTCCATGTCTCATGTTTCTTTTCTCGTGTTTTATTTGTCTTGCATTTGCGTCATGTTATGATCGGACAACCATTTTATCTGTAGTAATAGTTCATAGTAGAGTTGAACTGGGGAGTAATGAAATCACCAAGGTCTCCATATATTGTCTGCTCTATATCGTGTGACACCATCTCGGCATAGGGTACGAAGACACAATCATCATGATCAAGCACTCAGGGTGTAGCTATCTTAGTCGCTGTCCAGAACTGCGCGTGGTAGATATATCCCAGCATACTCTCCGAGTTGTTTGTGTACGTGGTGTCGATTGTCCTCTCGTTCTAAAAGGAGATTCCATCAACCGATAAGAGTAACATGACGTCGTTACTTACCGAGATCTCAAAACCAATTTTTCGCGCGAGTACCTTGACTTCCTCCAGATCCAACTCTATCGAAGGGTCATTTGTCGAATTGTTCTCGAAATGCCACAAGAGGGGGCCTGCATGCCAGTGGATGGATAACCTCAATGAATGACGCCAATTCGTGAGAACGGTTTCGTACCAAGGTTGATCCAAACTCCTCCTGGGGCAAGGATACGATGGATCACCCGAAGGTAGTTTACAATATTCTTCGCCTGATCACACGGCAGTCCATGGAGTGAATATATTGCGATCACGAAAAACTTTAGACTCACAGTGTCGATGAAGAAGCAAGTGAGGATCGCATCCCATTCGCCTGCCTGAGGTTCATCCTCATCGTGTTCCGATCCATATATCTCCTCAAAGTCACCTTCGAAGAAAGAGATACCCGATCTTACAATCTAGTGACTTGAGAACGCTAAAACTATATCTTACCTGCGACAAGCGAGAAATTGGACCCTGGTGGTAATGACGAGGGTGAAACGTCGGGTAAGGTAACCGGCCTTAGAATCCCAGGTCTATCCCTAACATTCGAAAACGAATGAACATAAGGATAGATTGTATGTGAGTTCGGTTGGTCCGTCCTGTCGACATTGAGAGAGGGTTAGGAGCGGGGGATCAGTCGAGCAGGGAGAGCCCACCTGTTCAGAACGAAGAAAGACGACAACAACATATAATGGGAGAATTCATTCCCTTGACAAGCAAAACCTATCCCAGGGGATAAACACGGGAGATCCCTCGATGATACCGATTATATATGACCCACCGAGAGCAGCGACATCCCAAGCAAGCCGGCCTAATCCCGCTCCAGGCACTAATACTCTAAGCTTTCCCCTAGAACGATGACGATAATCCATCAAAATTCTCGAAAACACCTTGTGATGTGTATGCTAAAGGATGTGCCCACCTCTGTTCGGGTGATATATCGGAAAAATGGGCGAGTAAAGCCTCCTTCATGGGCTCGTAGCAGAGATCCCGTTCCCCTTTTCCCTAATCAGATACAAGCAGCGAGATATCAAGCATCAGTGAACCCTTGCGCGAATAGCCGTGATGGTTCAATTGAGATCACAGATGTCGATGTAGATGCATCATGCAGATGCACTGCATAAGTCGAAAGGAAAAGAAAAAGGAAGATGAAGAGGGACACGAGAGAAGGACACGAAAGGGGACTCTAGACAAATCGAAAAAAAACCAATACGTCACCTCTTGGCTCCAGTCCCGAACGAACTGCTTGATCGTACTTCGTAATTTATCCATGTCAAAGTCCGTCGGACGGTATTTTTTGCGTTTTCCAGGTTGGCCTGCTCCTCCGCGTCCGTGCGCAGTAATAGTAATATCATGATCATGGGTATGGCCATGAGCATCTGAAGCATGGTGGCCGGAGTGGGTATGGCCTCCTCTGGGACCATCGTGGTTTCCATGCGAGTGCGAATGCGGTTCACCATGGGCGTGGCTATGATCATGTCCATGACCATGGGGATGCGAACGAGGGTGCTCTGCGTCGTTCCAATTCGAGATTGATCAGATGTGGTGTGAGTGGGGGATCGGACTGGGCATGGCTCACCATGAGAGGAGCTGCGCGCACGACTTCCACCGGAAGGACCATCTTCACCTCGCTGCTGGAGTCGATCTGTACTCGAAGAGGGATTCTCGCTCTGGTGCTCCGATGCGTCGTCATCTTCGGAATCGACATCATGTCCAAAAATCGCCGGGTCCGCAATGATTTGGTTGAGGAACTCGGCATTAGCAGCGATAGCTTTGTCAACCTGGTTGAGTTTGTCCTTGTAGCCCGCTCCCGCCAATAGATCTTGGTCTTCCTTCGGTAAAGTATAGAAATCTTTTCGTCGTCGGTTATTTGCAGTCAGCTAGACATTGCGTGCATTGGAAATATTGCAACAGCAACGGAAAACATATGAGGGATAGAATAAAATCCAACCAATGGGTTACAACCACCAAAGAAAGAAAGAAAAGGGTTTGGGGTCACTCAGGGAGGTTGCAACAAAGATAGAAAATGAAATCCAGTTACAGCATAAGTCGCATATTGCTGAAACGTTGCGATCACATTCGCAAAGTGTCTTTGCTCTTCTTCGATATCCGAGGGCTCGATCGGCATTTCCACAATCCAAACCTATTTTTTGCGACACCCTGATCCGATACCAGGTACTCGAACTTGAATAGATGCGACTCTTTTGGTCAAAATCAAGTTAGAGATACAAGATCCAAGAGGGCGACTTGATGGAGCTGGAAGCTGGAAGATTGATGGCCACTTCGTGGGAGGTTGGTAAAGGGCTCTGACTTGGACTCGGGGAAATGCGATTCGCTCATCTCTTGCCTCTCTCATTCGGGCCATATGCTCTCAATCAATACAAACCTAGACAGAAATCTTTCAACCACGACGATCATCCAAAATAGTTGTATTTGCTACCACCCCCCGCGGCGCAAGGCGTTCCGTGGGGGACTCGGGCTGGATACTGATATTGAATCGTCGACGTCCAAGTGCGGTGAGAGCCATTCAAGAAAGGCGTGCATGTATCATTCTTGCGCAGTCCCAGAACTACTTAATAGGTTACAACAAATATTTACGGGGATGACGGGAACCTTGGTATGGGATTGAAATGGAATCAAGATGGGGGGTAAAAATGAAAAATGAGTATCACGAAAAGAAAGGAAAAGAGAGGGGGCGATGGAGGCCGGAATGAAAGAGCAGGAGCTTGAGGCAAGGCAGGGTAACACAAAGGTGGGCCAATGATGAATGCGTGTCATGGAATAGAAGGTCAAAGAATTAAGTCACCCATTCGATATGAACGTTGCACAGGGCGACAATACAACTGTTAGGAAAGGATACAACACAATAGAAAACAACACATGGTGCACATACAGGAGACAAGGAGGCTAAACCCATGACGAAAGTGGGTAACCCTGCGCAGCTCTAAGAACGAAGGTCGACAATCTCGAGAGGGATGTCCTTCATCTGGACATGGTTATTATCACAATCCTAGGAGGGGTTGTGCAATGTCAGGGATTAGGAGGTTGGGGTAGGATTCGAAGCAATGATAGCTCACCGTATAGATAGGAACTTCTGGATGGGGATGGAATGCCTCCTTGGCTGTGCATTCCAAGATAGTTTGGAGGCCGCCCGGGTCCGTCAGTCGGAAGATACCAAACCTATGCCATATCAATCAAGGGAAGATTGTGAATCTCGTCAGTACAACCAAATGTCATAGCGCGAAAACAAGGAATGGGGGCAAAGATGATCAATAGGCGTTAAAAATACTGACGTGGGAGATGAAGTTGGAGCGCAGACCACAGCGAAGGATTCTGGAAGCATGCGCTGGAACCCGGAATGTGTATGCAGATCCACCGAAGACATGAAACCTATTAAAACCGAAGCACAACGCATCAAAGAGGAAATTCGTTCAGCTGACGCAATTCCGAGAATACGGGGAAATGAGATAAACGCACATGATTGTGTAGGATGCGTATGGATCTATCCGAAAACAATACCAAGAGAACAAATATATGCGTCAGTTACATTCTAACATCCTCGTGCTCAATGAGGCACGCATACACGTCACGAAGAATGGGCGAGCAATGTAGAGAAAAAGGAGAAAACTCACCCAACCCAAGGTAATCAAATGCCGTTCCTCCGTGAATTGCAAAACAAGTTCCTCTTCATCCATAGTACAGGTATCACTCGTAGAATGCTGTTTCGGGATAAGTAGTGTCGTAATGATAAACTTGGTCCCCTTATCCTTTCCCAACAACAGGCCGCAAGTCTCTCGGTTCTGCAGGGTGTTCACTCGCGCAATGGAGAGGAACTTGGGTAGACATTCCCGGGGCAGACGCACAGATTTCAGGTCTCTGATGTTGGCGTCCTTTGAACCTCCAGGCACAATCCGCTGCGCATTGAATGTCGATGACGTTGGTGGCGCAGAGACTGCTTCTTTAGGTGGAATCGGAGGTGGGGGTCGAGCACCCGAAGGAGAAGGACCTCGCTGACCAACATTCGAATAAGGGTGCGCGTTATATTGGGCGGGGTTTGGACGCGGTTGAGGTGGGGGTTGAGGTTGAGAAGGCACGGGCTGTGGTGGAGGGTACGGGATGACTGCACCAGCAGGAGGCGGTGGCAGGATATTCTCATACAGACCCCTCCTTTGGCGTAAAGAGAAGAGAGGCGGTAGGAGGAGGAGGCTCTGGGGAGTGTGAGAACATCGATTGCAAGGACGGCACATATCCCTGTTTTAGCTGATGCTGAGACATAAGGGATGGATATCGTATTGCACCTTCTGGTGGTGCTGGAGAAGTCGTCGTGACAGGTGCAGGGTACACAATCCTAGCATTTCAGATAACTGATTAAGTGGTTTGAATTTTTGCAAACTCACGTTTTACGCACCCATTCAGAGGCCTCGTTCTTGAAGGCGTCAACTCGTTATATGTGGGCTGTCGATTCCGCATCCACGGCGCTCGACGTTCTCCGGTACCTTCTACATCGGTGTCATCTTCGTACTTCGAGGGGCTCTCGATAGGCATCCGGGGAGGGGCATAATGTTCCTGGAAAGCTGAGTCTGGGAAGTTTTGACCAGGGATAGCGGGGCGCGAGGGTATGGGTGCAGCGACTGGCATACTAGGACCTCCTCGAGCAGCTGCCCGTGCGGCCTCTATGGCATGTCCTCCAGGTGTCAGACTCAAGGGGGGCTGTGAGGGCCCCGGACCAGGTGAAGCGGGTATCTGGTACACGATATCCCTCCTTGCTGCGCGCGCCGCAGCGTCGGCTTCCTGCTGACGTCGAGCAATACCATCCTGCTCTCGTCGTCTCTTATCTTCTACTCGACGTTTCATTCGTTCCTCTTCAGATTGTCGAGCATCCTCCTCTTCACGGCGAACTCGAGCATTGCGTTCATGTTCCGCAAGCTCCCTAGCTTCCGCAGCACGCCTCGCCTCAGCAGCAGCAGCTACCTGATCGCGCCGTTTGACCTCATTTGACTGACGGGACCATGCAGCCTCGTCGCGAGTCCGACGATCTCTCTCTTCGGCCTGTCGCCTTGCCGACTCTTCCCTCCGCCATTCCTGCTCTCTACGCATAGCATCCTGCGCATGCCGTGCCCTCTCCTCTTCCTGTGCACGCAACTGATCTTCACGGCGTCTTCGTGATGCTTCCTCTCGGGGATCTGATCGAGTTGGGGGTTCTGAGGATGAGGAGCGAGAAGAGCTGGGGTGGTTGGCTTGCCAATCATCGTATTGCTGCGTGAGGATGGGTTTAAGTCTACCCAGGGCATCCAGGATATCCTGGCCATTCTGTGTGGAAAAGTCGGGTGAGAATACCAATCCAGCGAAGATCCAGGGTAGAGGGGGGTGACGGGTGCTACGACATGAAGACGGAAGGGGAGATCTGAGAACGACATACCTTTGAAAGATTACTGCGTTGCTCTGAATTGAGCACATCGCGATATTGAGCGTGCGTAGGGATCTTCTCGAGTACAATAGTAGCGGCCTTGGCGAGTTCTATGAACGCATGTTCATATTCGCGTTTCTCTGCCAGCTCCTCACCATTTTTGCGAGATTTCTCTGCGGTCCGGAGCCAGTGCTTCAGACCTATTGATCCATCCCAGTTTGTAAGCTTTGCGAGGTCCGCGAGTTCAGCAATAGTATGTGGACGACGAGAGATGGAGTTTGATGTGCCTTTTCTAGCAAGATTTGGATTTCTTGGATTGCTCATGATGGACGAGGCGGTGAGAGTTGAGGGAAACTATGAGTTGTGCTGGTCGTATGTTAGGACTCATCTGCGAGGACCGGCCTTTAACTGCGGCACCTGGTCCCGTGCGTATGCGTTCGGGAAGCGCGCTTTGTTTCTGGGTACAAGGACGTAGGGATTTGGTGTTTTTATTCTTCGGACTGTTGTGGTCAAAGGCCTGCGAAATGAAGGATAATCCTCCCACTGAGCACGGGTGTAAGTGAGCACCAGCTGAGAGCCTTTACACAGCCAGTGGCACCCTGGCGTAATTATCAACGTTGGATATCATGTCAAAATACTCAATATGGTCATACACCTGCCTCCTTTGGGACGTTTACGTGACCAAGCGAGCATATTAGGTAATACCCACCGGGAACCTCCCAGATTTGTACAGGAGTCGAGGTGCAATCTGCCACCAAGCCAGCCTGACAGAGGCACTCAACTGCTCGCAACGGATATCCTCAAGCTCGTCACACTGTCCTTTCGTGTCATAGCTGGAATACCACCACCATGCTATACGAGAGCCTCCCCGGCCACAAACGGGGCATATTCTTCTTCATAGCCGTCTGCGTCGTATTCATGCAGGCCGGAATATGGGCAGGTCGACGTCGCACACAAGATAACTTCCCGGACGATTCTCTCGTCCCCACATCAAAAGTTCTTCCGTTTGTAAAATCAGACAATAGACCAAGCATCAAGGACCATCCCATTCCCAAGCTCATGCAAGACGCGGAGAACAAGTTCCGCCATTTGCTCTCTCACCAGAGCAGCACCCTGAAAGAAGCAGTCGCAGAGTACAAGAGGAGATACAAGAGGGACCCTCCCCCGGGCTTCGACGATTGGTGGCGCTTTGCAGAGGATAATGATGTACTCATGAGAGATGACTACAATGCCATTGTAGAGGACTTGGCTCCATTTTGGGAGCTCTCTCCAGAGGAGCTCAGAAAGAGGGCAGCCCTGGTGCGTGCTCTTTACCCCCTTCCCTCACTCTCCGTGCTCCTGCTCACCACTGGGTCCTAGGCCGGACACCTCCCCTCAATCGACCTTGTCAGGGTAAGAAATGGCAAGTCAAGAGCTGTAAATATCAAAGATGGCCCAGAATCGCCAGAGGTCAGTGCCCGCGCGAAGGGCTTCCTCCACATGATCGAGAAGTTCCAGGATAAGGTCACCAGTCATCTCTCTCGCTCCTTCCCGATTTTAACCCTAATCCCCGTTCCTTAGCTTCCCAATATCGACTTCCCGGTCAATTCTATGGCGGAAGGCCGCATACTTGTCCCATGGGAGCACCGTCTATTTCCCAATCTGACAGAAGGTGATTTCGTTTTCCTAAAGACGTCCCCTACGAAACCTCAGCTGACGTAGTTCAGGCAGTATCAAAGCCCACCTTAGTGGCGTATATCCCCCTGACTGGAGAGGACAGGGAACCGTTTGGGAGGCTTATCGCCGCACCTGCAACCCGAATGAACCTGCTCGTCGTCTTTACTCCTCTTTCCGGGCTTCTACTTCCCAGCGTCGCAACAGTCGTCTTGTAGCGGCCAGTGACGAGTTTTCCTTCTCAGATGGGAATACTGGCAACTATTCGTTTTGCCAGAACCCTTGGGCTCACATTAATCAAGGCCATTTCTTCTCAGATTGGCGGACAATCCCGGTTTTGTTCCCTGTCTTTTCGCCTGCCAAGGCGTCTGGTTACCTCGACATTCGAATTCCCAGTCATTATTACTATGCCCAGACCCGTCGGTATACCTATGGTTGGGACCCTGTTAACCTCGAATTGAAGAAAGTAGACCATATGGAGACACCTTGGGAAAGCAAGAGTGACAAAATCTTCTGGAGAGGCGCGTCAACAGGAGGAGGGAGCTCACCTCCAGGTTTCTCAAACCAATATCAACGCCATAGGTATGTCGTCTTGATAACGTTGTTGTCACCCTTGAACCTTGCTTAGCCAAAACTTTAACTCCCCCCGCATGTAGGTTCGTACGGATGGCCAGTGATGAGTCGTATAATAATCGGACCATTATCTTTGCTGATCCACCGAGCTCCACGAATTACGTTCACGCGCATGTTCCAACGGTTTACTTGAACGACGATATTATGGATGTCGCATTTGTTAAGGTGGTCGACTCGTCTAATTACCCTGGGGGTATTGGGGCCTTAATCAGCGATCACCGGTTTGATGATGGAGGTGTCAACCTTGGAGACCATTGGAAGCACAAATACCTCGTTGATATTGATGGTATGGGGTACTCTGGGAGGTTCTTCTCGTTTTTGGAGTCGGATAGCGCTGTCATGAAGGCGACCGTATATAGAGAATTTTTCGAGCCGTGGATCCAACCCTGGTAAGCCACAACCTCACCGTATCTGCGTGTTTTTGGATCTCAATTGTTGGCGTGAAACCCGTGATTCTTTGTTCACAGGTTGCACTACATTCCCCTATCAGCCTCGTATCAAGAAATATACAACATACACGCGTTTTTCTCTGGAGCGTCCAGTTCCACTTTGCAGATTGCGAATGCCACTGCACTTAGCGTCTCGCCTTCGAAACGCCGTTCGGTGGATGGGGATAGACGCCTGAGGCGCATTGCCCGAGCTGGAAAGCAGTGGAAACGGACCATCGGAAGAAGGGTAGATATGGAAGGTGAGTGAATGACTCCGTTCATTATTTGACACGTTTCGGAACCGGTGTACTCACGAGTTGTGTTTCGCGGTATAGCCTACGTCTATAGACTAATCTTAGAATACGCACGATTGGCATCTGACGGGAGAGATACCTTGAACTTCACATTATAGAGACTCGGCATTTGATTACGGGGCCTTGAAGTGCCCTCGTTGTTGCTTCTTCTTTGGAACTGGGCCTCGACTTGGGAGCCTTGGGGACGACCTAGCATACTAATTTATGTATCAGTAGCGTTATAGCAGGCAGTTGAGTAATTATTTCTGGACACAACGAACCCTCTTTGTTCGATACTCGGTGGTTGGCTTCTATGCCCTTTGATGAGACTTTTTCGTAAGTATTGTAATATGTGATCGGTGAAAAGGCGCGTGTCGTAACAGCCTGCGGTTGCCTGGCTCCACATTCACACACACCACTTTCCTCGCTTCACCCAACACGAGTCCGGTATACTAGTGAATTCTGATTCTTTCTGAAGGGATCGCATCGAGGATTGGAGAAAGTTATTTGTGGAGGCGAACATGCTGTGCCTCCCCTGGGCGGGATATCGCCAACCTGCTGGGTCCGTTACGTGGGGCTATTTTCGGCACTTGTAATGAAGAGTATCATTCCCAAGTTTTCCGTCATTGGAACGTCGACGATCATGTTCACTCGAATTGTCCATCGGTATTCAATGGACAGCGCAATCACGCACGCATGCCGAGTTGGGCCCACTGTTGGAGTTTGTGTAATCCGATGGGGATTCAGATGGGCGGATGACATGGGATGCGGGAATTCATTGTGGGTTATTCGGTTTTGGCGCACCCATTACACGTTGAATACTCATGCATCATGGTTGATGCGAACATAGACATCTAGGATGGAGCCAGTGTCAAAAATTGTGCGGAGGCGATGGTATACTGGTTAGGGATGGCTCCAGGTCACAAAGACTCAATCAGTAGTCGTTGTTGGCAGTGGACCCCTAAATCTGGACCCGCTCTTCGAATTCCTAGATGATTCCTATCCGATTGGGCAAAAACAGTTTTGGACAAAGAAGACACATCGGTAAATATTGTTATTGACACACTTCATTTGTCATTTGTCAAGATCAGTGCTTTACTTCAAGGCGGGGGGCGTTTTGGGAACTTGGAAACATAAAGTCGAAGGACCCGGCTGGACGGGATACATGTGATCTAGTTCTCCCGAAGGTTCCTTGCCAATCTCTCGATTTTGGAGAGACCTTGGTTGTAAACACGTTGCTTGTGCGTGGGTTGTTGGCACACGGAGATACCCTGTGTTCTTGGATCTCCCTAGTGATCCCCTCCTCGCTCCGAAGTAGTAACATCATAAGGAGCCACCGAGACCTGCTTTATACATCCTTCCCTCATCAAGCATTAATTGGCGCATCTTCCGTTGGGTCACCCCCGCTCCCTCCTTTCTACTTTACACCTCTCCTCCCTCCTCCCTCGTTTCTTGATTCAAAGTCCTAATGCCGATGTCGACCATCTCGTCTACGTCTAGTTCAAGTCGATCTTCGGATGGCCTACCTTTCCAAAGGGCAATGTCCGAGTTCGAGGTGGATCAGAGACGAAACATTTCACACTCGTCTCCTCAAAAAACTCGTCGGCGGACAGGACCCGTCGATTACAACACTGAAAATGCCTACCGGGCGAATGTGGCGAGGTTGAATGCTTCAAAGTCTCGCCCTTTCACTGTCGCTGGGAGGATACCCTTCGACCCTGCGACGCTCGTACTGTTCTTTCGTTCAAAGGTGAGTACAGGGGCTCATCCCGCGCTATTCAGGATCTTCTTCCTGGGTTTCAGGGCATGTTTGGCATTGGGTGCTGATTGATTGTCGTCATACCCTAGAGTGGAATTACCCATTCACTTGATTTTCCCATCGACGTCGATTATGATCTTCCTCCTTCTTTGGAAGTCCTCATCGAAGCCTGCAGACCCCAATCCGTATCGGGCCTGGAAGAATTCTCAACACATGAATCCGTATTCTATCCCCATAATTTACCCGTGACGACTTCATTGGAACTCGCTAATCATCCTATTCTCGATGCTATCCGGAATACATTATTTCCGACGTTACCTCCCGGACGATATCTTACTGCCATTCGAGATAAACTCGAGATTTGGGTCAAGGGTAGGGGGATGAAACCACCGCCACGTTCGAACGATGGGAGGGTGGCTACTGTTTCTGTCACGCTTCCTGTGCGGTATCGTGGTGGTACGCTCGTGGTACGGAATAAGGCAGGCATCGAGGAGAAGTTCTCGGGCCGGGGCGGGAGGTCGGCGGATATGGAATGGGTCGCGTATACGGCCGATTGCGAGCACGAAATCGAGCCCATCAGCAAAGGATGTCGAATGTCGATATCGTATGCGCTGTTCATTAGGGATTTTGGACCGTCGGGGAGTATGCCGGATCCGCTCATCACCCCCAGCGACCATTTTCTCAATTTGGTATCGCCGATCTTGGCTATATCGAGGGGAAGGAGGATTGGGTTCTATTTGACGGGAGAATACGGAGTGAATCCTGGGGAAGTTTTGGCTGAGTCCTTGGTCCCGAATGTGAGTATTTTAGTGATCGTCTTTCGTGGGTGGGTCGTCTGACTGACGTTCACATAGCTTAAAGGGGGCGATGCCTTGTTATATCATGCGCTCAAGGTTTTCAAGTTGACTCCTGAACTCCGGTGGACTTCAGGTGGTTACATGTGGCCTGTGGATCAGGTCATTGATCTTAGGAATGGTGACGATCCTGCTCTGCGGAGTCCGTTTTCCGTTCTGAACGGTAAAGGCTCTGTAGGCTCTGCGGGCTCTGTGGGCTCATTAGGCTCCCCTCCAAGACGAGCTGCCCTTGCGACTGTCTCAGAAAGCGGGGATTCTCCACAGGTGGACCTACGTACGCTAGTTGTGAAGGGCGGCGGTGTTCCCGTTTGTGATACGGACATTTACGTCCTGCCTGACCAGGGGTCGACAGGACCGATTACGAGGGAGAAGGTTCCTTACGCTAACCAGTGTGATCTCAAGGTCATGGTGGTGAGCGTGCTGTTGGTTGCGTTTGTTCCGTGAAGCTGTTTTACGTTGAATTTATTGTTCTTTCATGCGGACAGTTTGACGATGTTTTTTGTGCGCTTTGATATCATTTCCACGACAAATGTTGTTTGTACTTTCATCATTGTACCAATAGCCGAGCACCACTTGTATACGAACGCCCTTCATGTTATACCACTCAAGTAGCCTAGCATCAGTCTTGTATCTCTTTCCAGTGACTTAATGGACATTTTTTTCGGAATTATCACATCATTTTTTGGAACTTGGACGACTACCATTCGTGGGATTATGTGAACGATTTCCCGCGGAATTAAGCGAGCCAATGGCGGGAATTCCGTTATGTCCCTCCAATGATATGATTTGGGTCTCCGCTTGAACCCGATACGGGGCGGGTGCTCGTTCTCTTCGTCGTCTTGCTCGACGAGCTCGGTCATATTTCCTCTGCTGGCGCACATTCTGAGCAGCCAAAGCTCTCCTTTCGGCACGCTCCCCTCGTTATATCTTTTTCTACGCGTCACGCCATGCTGAGGTTGGTGTCGACGGCCTCGAAACCTGCTGCTACTGGCAGGCTGGTCGCAGCTGTTCCAACTTCTGCTTGCAAGGGTTCGTTCCATGTTCACGTCCAACCTTGTATGAAGACCCTTGACGGAGATCATTATTAGGCAGGAGATCATTTGCGTCTTCATCAAAGCGACAAGCAGACGTAACCTTGACCGTGGATGGAAAGGAAGTGACTGTCCCTCAAGGTGGGCTGTATGGAAACGTTCTTTGGGGTTGCAGGACTCAGGGAGATGTTGTGTGTAGGTTCCGCTCTCATTCAAGCTTGTGAAGCTGCTGGTGCTACCATTCCACGGTATGTCTCCGTTCCCCTTCGCATTCCATATTTCGGCGGCTAATCACGGTGGGGTGTAGGTTTTGCTATCATGACCGGTTCGTCTCTGGATTCAGCGTAAGGTGATAGGTGGAACTGACTCTCTATGTTTGTAAAGACTAGCAATTGCTGGGAACTGTCGGTACGTCTCCAGATTTGTTCCGTTATACTCCTCATTTAACACCATATGTAGTATGTGTCTCGTGGAAGTGGAACGGTCACCGAAACCAGTCGCGTCATGGTGAGAACACTGCGATATATCCCGGGCCAGACTAATGGCCCCACAGCGCGATGCCTGCAATGCCTGGTGCTAAAGTCTGGACAAATACCCCGCTCGTTCATGAAGCCCGGTTAGTGACTTAGCTTTCGTGAAGGATTCCTGTGCTTATTCGGCTCTAGTGAGGGTGTCATGGAGTTCTTGCTTTCAAACCATCCTCTTGATTGCCCAATCTGCGACCAGGGTGGAGAATGTGACCTTCAAGATCAGTCGATGCGGTATGGTGCTGACCGTACACGTTTCCATGAAATCGCTGGAAAGAGGGCCGTGGAAGACAAGGACCTCGGACCGTTGGTCAAGACTTCCATGAACCGTTGTATTCAATGCACACGTTGTGTTCGGTTCTCAAACGAAGTGGCTGGTGTGGAGGAGCTAGGCACAACTGGTCGCGGAAATGACATGCAGATTGGCATGTATGTGGAGAAGACGATGAACTCCGAGTTGTCTGGGAATCTCGTCGACCTTTGCCCCGTTGGTGCCCTAACAAGTAAACCTTACGCCTTCCACGCGCGGTCATGGGAACTCAAACACACTGACTCTGTTGATGTTTTGGACGCGGTTGGGTCGAACATCCGAGTTGACTCGCGTGGAGTTCAGGTCATGCGAGTACAACCACGACCAAACGACGACGTAAACGAAGAGTGGATTAGTGACAAGACTCGCTACGCGTACGACGGTCTCAAATTCCAACGACTCACTACCCCCCTCATCAAACAGGGTGATCGTTTCGTTTCCGCAAGCTGGGAAGATGCCCTAAAAGCCATTGCTACCGGCCTCGCTACTTCTGGTGCGACAGGTAACGAAATCCGGGCTGTTGTAGGTGAACTGGCGGACACAGAGTCGATGGTCGCCCTCAAGGACTTCATCAACCGCCTTGGTTCCGATAACCTCGCCGTCGATGGTGCTAATGGGAGCGCCGCACCTGCCCACTCTGTTGACGTACGCTCGAATTACCTCTTCAATACCACCATCCCCGGCGTTGAAGAGGCCGATGCGATCCTCCTCGTTGGTACCAATCCCCGACACGAGGCAGCTGTTCTCAACTCTCGGATACGCAAGAGTTGGCTGCATTCTGGCCTCGAGGTTGGTCTGATCGGAGAGCGTGTTGACACAACATACGGGTATGACTACTTGGGTGCCGACGCGAAAGCAGTCGCCGACTTCGTAGCCGGAAAGGGTCCCTTCGCAGAGAAATTCAAGGCTGCCAAGAAACCATTGATAATTGTCGGTAGCGCATTGGTCGAACACTCTGATGGTCCCGCGGTCTACAATGCTCTCGGCAAATATGTCGAGAAAAACAAGAGCACTCTTCTTACACCAGAATGGAACGGCTTCAGCGTTCTTCAACGGGTATGTGATTTCGTCTGATGGATTTTTTCTTGTTGCTGACATTTCGTTCAGGCTGCCTCGCGAACAGCTGCTTATGACATCGGCTTTGTTGCCCCTAAAAAGGCTGCATCTACAAAGCCCAAGTTCATTTACCTCTTAAATGCCGATGAGGTCGACCCCAAGTCCATTCCCCAGAATGCCTTTGTCGTGTACCAGGGCCACCACGGCGATCTCGGTGCTCAACTCGCAGACGTCTGTCTACCCGGCGCAGCCTACACCGAGAAGTCAACGACATGGGTCAACACGGAGGGTCGTTCACAGCTTGGTCGTGCAGCTGTACCCCCACCAGGTGCTTCTAGAGAAGACTGGAAGATCATTCGGTGCGTAACATCTCTCTCTTCACCACGATCAATTAAACTCATTGCATTGGCTTTGACGTTCTAGTGCACTCTCGGAGGTCGTCGGCTCTCCTTTGCCTTATGATGATGTGTTGAGTTTGAGAGATCGTATGTGGGAGATCTCCCCCACATTGGTTCGCTATGACGTTGTGGAACCCACTTCTGTCGACATTGCTCTTGCGGGTTTGAAAGCACTCGTTGCTGGTACTGCCACTGCACGGGTGTCTGGCACCCCTTTCAAGAAGCCCATCGAAAACTTCTACCAAACAGATCCCATCTCAAGAGCGTAAGTCTCATGTTTGCCCCTCTGTCCTTGGGTTTGTTTGTGCTGACGTCTTTCGGTCAACCAGGTCCGTCACCATGGCACAATGTACACGCGCGTTTGTGAAGGGAGAAAACTACGGGTTCAGTGAATTGTCGAGTGCATCTGAAGCTGCATACGCATGATTTAATGTATTTGAATGAATTGGAACTCTCAATCGCAAATCTCAATTTTTCTCTTTCTTAACTCAAACTTTTTTTCTCATATTTTTGTGAAACTTTTCGTAATGCTATTCTGGTTTGGTTTGGTTTTACAAGACATTGAATACACAATACAGCATCATCAAGTTCGTGAAACGTCATAAGGAATATATGGACATATATGAAACACATGAGATGTTCGGACAGGGCAGGGAGGAGGACTATGCCTGCTGCTGCTCCTTTGCCTGTAGTCTTTGTTCCAAGAGTGCCTGCTTTTCCTTTCGTAGGCGCTGACTCTCTTTGATCCCAAACCCGTGTTTGAAGACCAATTGGACTTCCTCGAGGCTAAGGCCTGCTGTCTCGGGATAACATAGGACGTCAAAGATCCATCCGAGGAGACAAAGACCCGCGTAGAACCCGAATGCGCCTGCTGGTGTGATTTTGTCCATGAGTGAGAGGTAGGTTGAACCGATCAGGAGGTTCATGGCCCAGTTTGTCGTGGTTGCGAATGAGGTACCAATTCCGCGAACTTAAATAAAAGAGGACGTAAAATGAAAAGGAGAACGTGGAGTTTCAGAGACGTTTTGTGGGTTTGTGAGGTTGGAATGAATTGCGTACCGTCGAGAGCAAAGAGTTCGCCTTGCTGCCACGGAACGTTTCCAGAGCCTGTGGCGTAGGAAGCAACGTAAAATATCATGGAGAGTAAGACTATCGCGGACCATGCTGTCGAGTATTGAGCACCATCGACGAGGTCTCCTCCTGTCTTGAGAGTCAGGACTGTTTCAGGTCAATTCTCGTAGTCAGTATTGCTAATTCGGGTTTCTCAGCGTGGTCGTGGAATCATGATAACTTACAGTGGAACGCTATACTCGCTAATGTGAGACCGATAACCATTCCGGGTGCTGAAAAGATCATGATCTTTCGTCTTCCGATGATGTCGATGTATTTTAGGGCGAAGAGAGTGAAGATGAAGTTAGTGCCGGAGACAATGAGGCCTACTGCTGTCGGCTGGTCAAATCCAATTTCTTTGAATAGTGTCGCACTGTAATACATGAGGGTGTTGAATCCGGATAGTTGTTGTTGTGCTTGAAGACCACAGCTCACAACTATGTGATGACGTGTGAGGTGCGTTCGAAGACAACCGTGGACAACTTACTGAGTGCTCTCCGATTTACTGGGACAAATAAGACAGAGCCAATGCGTTCCCAGAGTGTGGTGGTATTTGCTATCTCGACGCTCCGTCTCACGGCTGCTACTAATGCTTTGACCTGTCGGGTACGTATTAGCTTTACTACAAATACACCGTTGCGCATAGATTGACTGACCTTCATGTTTACCTGTTCTGGAGTCGCGCGAGCGTATACCTTTGCCATTACGGCCCTCGCCCTATCCATATTTCCGCGACGAACGAGAATACGAGCTAGTGACAGTTAGCTCAGGTCTCATCTCAGGAATTTCTTCAAATGCTCACGAGATTCCGGTAAAAAGAATAAGAAAACGCATTGCAATGCTGCAGGGACCGCACCCAGTCCGACCATCCAACGCCAACCACGAGAATTCTCAAATGCTGCGTCAATTCCATATGCGATTACTTGTCCGCCGGTAATTGCGACGACGTTCAAGACGACCATGCGTCCCCGGAGCCTCGTCGGCGAAAGCTCCTGAATGTACAAAGGCGCGACACATGCGGCCACACCCACGCCGATACCGATCAGAAAACGACATCCTATCTGTGAAGAGCTCAGATGACACTACCCCAACGAAGAGATGGGATAAGAGGTTACGTACCATTGCCCATACTGTGTGGGATACTGCTTGACCAATAGCACCGCCTATAAAAATAATGTCTGCGATACCCAATACGGGCCTTCTCCCGAGAAAGTCGGATAACATTCCAGCACCAAGGCCACCCAGTAGAGCCCCGAGTGTCGTGGCAGAAGTGATGAGTTCCTGGCCATGTCATGCATTAGTCGAGGAAAAATGCGGGGTATGCTCTTCTTCACCTTCTGTCCGGAGGATAGTTCTTCTGGACCCAAGTCCGAGCCGATGGTCACCAATGCCCCAGAAATGACTCCCGTATCATACCCTGTTCGAGATTAGCATGGGTTTCAAGATGATGAGTCCCAGGATGCGATGTCGATTCCCATCCATGGGAATACGCACCGAAAAGTAGTCCCGATATGCTGGTGCATAAGACAAGTAGCCAGACAAACCACTTCGTGGTATCCTCTCCCTCGGCGATCACAGAGAGTTCTGAAATCTCATGTTCAGTGGTAGATCTCTCAAAAGTCTCGACGACTTCATCACTGATAATCGCATCTCGCGGTCAGACCCTCGTATCGACGTGGGAAGACAGATATCAGGGACTCACTCTCGTTTCTCTTTCACTTCTCGTGAGTCGTTAGAAGGCCGGTTCATCGTAGAAGTGAGAACAAAGGGGAGGAAAAAATAGACCTCGTTCAGCTTCCCTCTGAAGGTCTAAATACTCCGAGGGGAGCCGATGCTCTCATGACCTTACGTCCACGCGTGGAACTGGGAGAAGTATTTGAGCGTCCTGCATTTTTTTTCCCTGCTTCCTGCGAGTACGTGCTCAAGGAATTGGTTGTCCGTAAAAGGGGATTATGCAAGGATAATCATTCCGTGATGGAGTGTGTGACGACTTGTGACGACCGTGATCCGTGTGACTTCAATCACTCTCCTGCAGTTCTTCTGCTCTCTTCTGTACAGTATCTGTACTTCTGACGATATCCTACCAGTGAACCACTGGCGGCTCACATGAAACCAGGATGGCCAATCTCTCGCGTACAGCCAAATCCGGGGACGATTGGGGACGAAACGAGCTCCTGGCATACAACATCCTCATCGAATACCAGGATGCATCCACCTTCTTTGCCATCGACATTCTACCCCCACCATCTATTGCTGCCGAAGTCTTAAATACTGCTGCAGCAGAAGATATGAAGGACGAAGAGAGTTATGCTCTTTGCCGGTACATGGATATTGCAATGAATCCCGTTCCTGAACAGGAGTCCGCGGTGGATGATTTTGCCGTCGAATTATTGTGGATGATGGGATACGCGAAACGGCCCCGATTGGTCCGTTCGCACATGGACATCGATTTCGACATTTGCGGAGAGGACCGTCGTGCCCAAATCGATGTATGTGTTGTAGACGACATTCATATCTTGCTCCTCGTTCAAGAGAACAAGCATCATATGACACAGAAGGATCCGGTCCCGCAGCTCATAGCAAAAGCGATCGCTGCCTTTCAGGCAAACAATACCAAGCGAACGCACCTCCTTGGTCAAGATCCTATAACTCATAAGATCATACCTGGCATCGTCATGACAGGTACATCGCCCGTTTTCTTCAAGATCCCTGTTACCATCGAACTTGCGAACAGTGTTTCGATGGGCGAGTATCCTCCAACGCCCACCGTTGTTCGTGCACACCTCCCTTCAGTACCTCGCCCCGCTCGCCGCATCAGCGAAGGTATGATACCGTTGGACAACAGAGCGGTAATTCTCGCTTGTTATGAAGCATTCAAGCAGTTTGTGAATTAGTTGGCACTTGATATTCATCTTTTGGAACCTGTCATTTTTTCTTTTGTATCGTTAGTTTCTGATTATTCCGGGAATGCCATATACATTCGCACAATGAATGTAAATTGTTTCTTATTTCTCACAATCTCTCGATCCTTGGTGTGACCTTCCACTTTTGGCTGGCGCCACAATGGCTTTGAGGTCGGCCCGGGCTTGTGCCACGTGCCTCGGCCTTTGAGTTTGAGCGGCTGTGGACGCAGCTGGCCCACTTCAAGTCTGCCTCGCTCGACCTGGGACCAGCTGAGACTCGGACATCTCCCAACTTAGTCGCTCTCATTTCCAAGTCAACCTCATCTTCTTGACTTCACAAGCAGCACCTGAGACGGTGAACTACACAAGATGGTATATGCTTTATGTGCTTTCTTACCCACAAGAGCTCACCTTCGAATTCCAGGCTCGAAATGAAGAAAAGGCACAGTCAATGTTGTACCGTTTCCGCGAGGCTCAAGCTGCAGAGCTGGGCCTCGGGACACGTAGTGATCGGCGCCCAAAGATGGCCAGCACTTGCAAGAGTCTGAGAGAGTGCGAGAGGTGGAGAGGTGAAATTCTGAGAGAGATTAGTAGGAAGGTATCAAAGATCCAGGATGGTACGCACGATGCTTTCATCAAAGCCTCACTTCTTCCGCGTCGACTCATCATTCTTTCGTGTAGCTGGTCTCACTGACTATGAGGTCCGAGATCTCAATGACGAGATCAACAAGTTGATGAGGGAGAAGAGGCATTGGGAGAACCAGATTGTGGCACTGGGTGGGGCGAATTATCGTCGGAATGTTGCTATGCTGGATGACGATGGGAAGGAGGTACCTGGCACCAAGGGATACAAGTGAGTACTCTCGTTGTGCGCATGAATCGCAGACGTTTATACCTCACTCCAGGTACTTCGGACGCGCCAAGGATCTTCCTGGCGTGAAGGAATTGTTCCAAAGCAAGAAGCAAGAGCAAGATGAGGAGAATCAAGCTCAAAACTACTACAAGAAGTTCACAAATAGGGGGCCATCGTATTTCGGCGATTTGGACGAAACAGACGAAGGTCTCCTCACATTCGAGCAACGGGCTGAGCAAGATGGTATGGAAATCTTCACGCATTCATTGGTGATCCGTTCTGATTCGAGATTCCAATAGAGTGGGAAGATGCGTATCAACACCTTCGAACGGCACTTGGTATTCCCTCAGATGCACCTCCACCAAAAATGCCTCGACGTGCTCAGAACCACGGTCTCTTGAATTCAGGAACCCAGAAAAAGTCTTCTCCTGATTCGAAGAGGAAATCCCCAGATAGCGATGATACCGAACTTTCGTCCGACGGTGGGGATGTGGACCCTAAGCGAGCGAAGAAAGAGGCTGTCCCACCACCACATCAGACGAATGGTGATGTAGAACTTGCAGCACCTCCAGAAGACACAACGTTGGCACATGCTCGCGCGACTGCGGCTTATATACCTTTCTTGACTCCTGAAAACCTTCTTCCTCCCAAGATGCCTACACGGGATGAGATGGAGGCCTTTTTGTTGAGCTTGCGTAAGAAGGCTTTGGTTGAGGAGTACTTTGGTAACGATGAGTAGTTCGTCACCGAGTGTACACTCTTTCCCTTCATGTATTGTGTATCCTGTATCTTAAACACTTCCTAACTTGCTCTTGATCTCGTACCCACTCCTCAGTCCCCATTCCGAGTCGTTCATGTGGCACCCACTTGCGTTACGTTTGGGTTCCAATCCCGAGTCTATCTATTTATCACACATATTGTACAGAACCGGTCCTACTTATTGATCTGCGTCGTTATTTATAGCCTTGCACTCTCCTTCAATGGAGGCAAGAACCCCGAGCTCCTCCAATATCCAATCCATTTATTGACCCACTCCGAGGTCATCTTCACTTCATTCAAGGACGGTGCGACTTGTCTTGCCTTGGTTACATCCAACCGCACGATACCCAGAGGCTCTCCGTCTTCGTTTGGTTTGCAATTGCGGTAGAATGGGAGTAAACGTAAACCAGGGTTGCGGATCATTGCTTCGACTTCGGAACGAGTTGGATCTGCGAGGTCGTCTTCCATTGCTTTGAGCCATGTCTCGTAAGGAACCAGAGGGACGCCTAATGATTTGGAGAAACCCTCGAGGAAGGTTCTCCATGGGACTAGGTTTGGACTGACGAGATGAACGACTTCTTCATTGGATTTTCTCATCTCGTTGAGAGCCGCAGCTGCGTCGAATGAGGGAATCCAAGATACAAGGCCCTCCTGCGATAGGTGAAGGTATTCGATGAGACCTTACAATGTCATGGCCGTCGTGATAGGAAGAACAGCCGACTTACTCCTTTGACGTCAGGAAGACAATGGACAGATAATGCAGACTTGATTATCATCGGGAACCATTCCTTCTCGTTCCAATTTCCATTTCTGTCCCCACATAGTTGACCTGGGCGAACGATCGTTGTGCGCAATCCCCTCTCCTCGGTCGCCTTTCGGAAGATACGCTCTCCAATCCATTTCGCCGCAGAATAACCAGAGTGTGGTACGTCTTTAATATCTATGATGTGTTCTTCGAGAGCTTTACCGCTGGTGCGTGCTGTAGAGTTGTTTGAGATAGGTGAAAGGGTGAGCGAGAAAGACGAAGACAAAGATCGATTGGCAGAGAAATTATCACCTTGGAATACACCGACCGACGACACAAAGACAATTGAGGGTGCGTCCTCCCATGGAGATGAGAGAGCGAAATCCACGAGATTTCGCATGCTTTGTATAGACCCCTCAAATGACGAGACCGTCTTGCTGAAATCCACCGGCCAAGCTAGGGAAAGTCGTCACCATTCGGGCCTTGCATGCAAACGGCGTAAAAAGTGAATCCACAAACCGTTGTGAATTATCTGTGTAACAGAATTACGCATCTGCAGACTGACTAAGCCGCGATAAGAATATGAGAAAAGGTATGAAGAAATACCTCTTCGAACTGCTTTTTACTCAGGCCGAATTGAGGTTTACTGAGATCTCCTTCCACGAGGCAGAATTTGGGAGAACGGAGGCATTCTTCCATAAGTCCCAGTCTCTTCATTGCCTCAAATTGTCGTAAAACGGGTGCCTCAGACGGTCGATTGAATGCGAAAACCTTCTTGACCGTCGGGTCCAGGGATAATTGCGCTAGAATGTTACATCCAAACCCTCCCGTTGTTCCAGTGAGTAAAATGACATCTCCATCGTGTTCCCGGACACGTAGATTTCCGGAACGTGTGGGGAAGTTGGAGCTATACTTGTCCAACAATGACAATATCTCTTCCTCCTTCGATATCGCGTCGCCGAGTGGTGCTGAAGGGTGGAGAACGTTGTAAACACTATACGAAAGACGAGTGATGGAGGGCGCCTGGAAGACAAAGTTTAGATCTAAGCTCCGTGCGGCTTTGGGGTTCGCGATTCTCAACGCGCGAAGAATACCAAGACGGATCCAGGTGGCTTGTAAACTACAAAAGGAGTCTTATTAGACACCCCCCTTGGATCAATACGGAAAACGTCTCACCTATCGCAGCCGAATTGAAAGAAATCGTCGTCGTCTGTGATCTTCTGTTTCATGACCCCATGGACGGTTTCCCGGACGAAAACGAGGGTGTTGTCTGGGGTCCAGCGTTGGGTGCCCTGTTGACTATCCACCGGGATATTCTCTGCTCGTTCGTAGATGCCATTAATTTCTTCTTCGTACTGTTTGAGAATTACTTGTCTGCGAGGGAAGCCTTTGAGAGTATATTGTACTGGCTTCCCTGGAGATGTCACAAGAATCATCTCGACAGGGAGTGAGCATAAATTGAAGCGTACCGGTCCGAAGCGTAAGAAGATGAACTTACTTCTTTGAAGATTCGGGAGTGTTGTGGGGCAGAAGCATTCACTTTTTCAACAGCTGGCCTGTCAAGTTGACTCAATCGTCACTTCGAACTCTCACATGTCATGCTGAGTTGCTGGATTTGAACGCACCAGATCGCGTTCCTAAAGTCTCGGAGTTTCACTTCGTCGGTTGCATCGAAGATATATTCCGGTTTCGGGTCGATAAGAACACCATTCTGGAATCGCCCGCGTCCAAACATGACAGCGCCTTGAATGCGTGAATCCTGCATTAGCACTCTTTCTGTATCCCACTATAATCAGTACCTGGTATATCCGACGACAACGGGAGATTCACCAATCGGCCCTGGATTCGTCTACCCCATCCACGAAGTCAGCGCTGATAGAGACAACAAAGGAAACTCGACCACCTTCTCTCCCGTTGAAAGCATGATTTGGTCATCAGCTCTGCCATATATTCTCCAGAGGCCCGGTTTTGTCGGATGGGGCAAGAGGAGGTCGCTTGTGGCATACGCGTTACGGTCCCCGACCTTCGTGTTAACCACCATTGGTTTGTACCCTTCTCCATCCTACTCTGAGGTTGAGTCGCGAAGCAGACGCGCTCACGACAAGCGCTTACAATGAGTACCAGTTCGAATGTCCCGTCTCCCTGGGGCTTCATCTGATAATTCAATTGGCCAGATAGTTTAAAGTACTCCCAATCGAGCCCGTTATTCTCTGAAGGTAAGCAAGCCTCGTGAATAAATGCAAATATGGCAGTCAGTTGAAAAGCCTACTCGTAAATGTCTCGTTCAACCCGCCGCCTTCCGTTCTAAGTAAGATTGAATCAGCGTAATTCAAGGTATTTTCTTTAGATATAGGATACACGTACGCTCCATACGCTGAGCTCAAGGAAGCACCTCTGGATGCTAGAAAATCTCCAACGTCTTTCGAAAGAGGTCCTCCCCCGAATAGCTGGCATGGACAAGTTACTCAGTATCGGACCTTTGACGAAGAGAGCGATCGATCTCACAACGCCTTTCATTTTCACCAAATACTCGACCTTCTTCGGGTCTGCCGCCCATTGCTACCCATTTTTGTGAGCACGTGCCGATGAAAGGAGCAAAACGTGGCACCTCAATGAACGCTGGGACGCACGATGCGATGCTGGTTTTGGTGGCGACAATAGATCCGAATACTCTATCAGGCGTAGGAATCACTGGTGGAAATTCGGGTCGAAATACCGCAACCGTTGCACCACATGTGGGCTGTTGTCCCATATATGAGCCTCTGCGCAGTTCCAATATCAGCAGACCATGTCACGGACGTACAGCAAAACAGAAGTGGGTAAAACCAAATCCATGAAATATTGGCAAGGATTGCCCGGCTAGGACTACACCAGCGATGTCGAGCTCCCCGTACCCTGAAATGAAATAAATGAGGCAACCCACTGCGAGATCGAGTCACAAATACACACATGGTATTTTACTCCACTGCATAAGGAAGCGGTGGGAACATAAGATAGGTTTCGGGTACGCTGTAGTTCCTGTGGGATCCCGAAACGAGGGATCGGTTTGAGTGGTGATGCTGTGTACTAGAAGACACGAACCGGAAGAATGAAATATCAGCCCAGACGAATCGATGTTCCTAGCTCTTGAGGGGAATGGTTGAACAGCATGAGAGCCCGGAGGGAAAATATCCTCAAAGATTGGCATTGGGTATAGGGTAAGTGGTGAGTGGTTCATATCGGTTCTCATCTGTTGAATAGACGCCTCTATTAGGCCCTTCGTGGCGGGGTCTGGTGTATAAAACACATCCTTTGCGCCAGTCTTGGATAGCAAGTGAACGACGGCATCTGGAGCGTTTCTGGTAGAGATGAGGAGGGCTGTTAAGCCAGCTCTAAGAGATCCAACTAAGGATAACGCAAATGTGATTGTATCTAGAAGGAATTCGTCACAGCATTCTCTCTCCGAGTAGTGAAGTTGCGCACCTAGATTGGCCAAAATCGCAATGACATGTGGAGAAGCAAAGTCTTGTGAATGGGCTGAAACACGGTGATCGAAGTAGTGAGCTGCTCTAAGTACACCTTCGTTTGCGCGTCTACAAGAGATCGTCCGGATTGTCCCGTCGTCGTCGTAGATTGAGAGTGGGTGATCGGGATTGTGTATGGCGTTCCAGTCATATATGTCTGGGAGAGTAGAAGAGTCCTCTAGTAGAAGTGGAATCGGTGGTTTGAAACCATTGTAAGCTACCGCTTGCGTCCTGGGGAGATGCGGCAAAGAAGATTGCATAGTGGTGCTTGGAACGGAACGCTTCGAGATTCACGATACATTTAAGAGCGCGACTACTAGGATTCCAACTACACGCATGAAGGACCGATAGCGTCTGCCTCTGTGATTTCATCAGCCACGATACAGATAGAACATCGGCTTTTTTTGAAGTGTGGGAGTAGAAAAGCGAGAGTTTACCATAGAGCACAGGAACATTCCCAAACGGAGCCTTTGTTTCACGATGAAGGCTAGAATGATCTCAGGCCCACTCTTCGTCAGCGAATGCGACGACGTTTCGGAACCAAAGACACGGATAAGGGATGGATAGTGATGTCCCGTATTGATAATACATGATGTGCATGCAATCAAGAATACCAAAGGAAGACGTGAGTCTGAATAAGGGGTTTGGACGGTGACTTGTATAGACACAATTTGGTCTGAAGACCGATGTTGAGGGTGTCTAATCAATGTCAGAGAAGATCAACGAGGGGGTAACAATTGCGATATACGATACAGAGTATCAGAGGAAGGATAGAAGGCGTGATAACGATGGAACATACCGAGAAGATGTGAAGGCTACGCACGAGAGCTATCACATCTAGTATGCAATTCGAGCCCACAGGCAGAAAAAACAGAGAGGAGAACACAGTAAATTATCCTGAAAATGTCAGTTGTGGCCGACGCGACAGCGGACATTGGAATTTGGAAACGTACGCAGGAAAGATTCCCGGACCATGGTAAAATTTTGATAACTGCGGGAGGAGAAGGTCTTTGTGTGAAGTTCATCATATAAACGACTCCAGCCAGGAACTGATGAGGGCACCGCAACTATGATGAGAAAGACCAGAAGTTTCGAGTTTGCGGCGGAGCCCACAAACAGACTCCGCGAAAACGACAGTCTGGAAAGTAGTGATAAAAGCATTTCGAGATGCAGCGCAGGTAGTGCGCCACGGTAGCATCGTTAGATTGGAGGTCCGAGCCCGGTGTATATTGTGCAATACTTGTACAATGTCGATGATCTGGCGCAGCACATTGTGGAAGTCTGCGCACAAGTCGCGCCACGGCCCACACATGGCGTCAGGACGCGAAATGATGCGCCATCATGATTCGGAGTCCTGCTCGTTGCCAACTGCCACGTCAATGAACCGTGACACTGACGGTTTGGGAAGTTGAAAAAAAAACTACTACGTACGTTGCTTATTTCTGTTGTATGCTGTATGCTCACTATACATCATCATCCTCAGCAAGTTTTTGGTAAAGCGATGTCTGATTTGGGATTCGGCGGGATTACGGTACTCTCAGGCTTCGGTTGGAGAGCACTGTGGTAACGACGACCAATCCGTTATCGAGCTTTCTCTGTTTCCTTTCGTGTCTTGTGCATCTTGGACACTTCCTAACTTGCCCTTGACCTCATACTCACTCAGTCCCCGGTCTGTCATTTATGCGGCACTCACTTGCGGTATGACTTGGTTCCAATTTCGAGTATACTCATACAAATATTGTACAGAACCAGTCCTTATTACCTCGTATCGTTATCTACAGCCCTGTACTTTCCTTCGGAGGCAAGAATCCCGAGCTCCTCCAATACCCAATCCATTTATCGACCCACTCCGAGGTCATCTTCACTTGATTCAACGACGGCGCGACTTGCTTCGCCTTTGTTACATCCAACCGCACGAGACCTAAAGGCTCTCCATCTTCGTTTGGTTTGCTATGGCGGTAAAATGGGAGTAGTCGCAAACCCGGATTGTGGATCATTGCTTCGACTTCGGAACGAGTTGGGTCTGCGAGGTCGTCTTCCATTGCTTTGAGCCATGTCTCGTAAGGAACCAGAGGAACACCCAATGCTTTGGAGAACACCTCTAGGAAGGTTCTCCATGGGACGAGGTTTGGACTGACGAGATGAAGGACTTCTTCATTGGATTTTCTCATTTCGTTGAGAGCCGCTGCTGCATCGAATGAGGGAATCCAAGATACAAGGCTCTCCTGCATTAGGTGAAGGTATTCGATGAGACCTTGCAATGTCATGGTCATCGTGATAGAAAGGACAACCGACTTACTCCTTTGACGTCAGGAAGACAATGGACAGATAATGCAGACTTGATTATCATCGGGAACCATTCCTTCTCATTCCAATTTCCATTTCGATCCCCGCATAGTTGACCTGGGCGAACGATCATTGTACGCAAACCCGTCTCCTCAGTTGCCTTTCGGAAGATACGCTCTCCGATCCATTTTGAGGCGGAATAACCAGAGCGTGGTACTGCTTTGATATCTGTGAGATGTTCTTCAACAGATTCACTATTGGAGCATGCTATGGAATGATTTGAGATAGGTGCGAGGGTGAGAGCGACAGAAAAGATCCATCGGAGAAACGATCACCTTGGAATACACCGACCGACGACACAAAGACGATAGATGGTGTGTCCTTCCATGGTGATGAGAGGGCGAGATCGATGAGATTTCTTGTGCCTTGTATAGACCCCTCGAATGACGAAACCGTCTTGCTAAAATCTACCGGCCAAGCTAGGGGAAATTATCACAACTCGGGCATGCATCCTACCATAAAATGTGGATCTACAAACCATTGTGAATTATCTGTGTGATTGACCCACGTATCTGCAAAATGACTAAGCCTTGATAAGAGCAGGAGAAAGAATAGAAAGAAATACCTCTTCCAACTGCTTTGGGTCTAGGTCGAAATGAGGCATGCTGATATCTCCTTCCACGAGACAGAATTTAGGAGATCGGAGGCACTCCTCATGAAGTCCCTGTCGCTTCATTGCCTCAAATTGTCGTATTACAGGGTTCTCGGATGGTCGATTGAATGCGAAGACCTTCTTGACTGTTGGGTCCAAGGATAATTGCGCCAGAATATTACATCCAAACCCTCCCGTTGTTCCAGTGAGTAAAATGACATCCCCGTCGTGTTCTCGGACACGCAGATTCCCAGGTCGTGAGGGGAAGTTCGTGCTATAATTGTCCAACAACGATAATATCTCTTTCTCGTCTGATATCACAGCACCAAGAGGCGCTGAGGGATGGAGAGCGTTGTACACCTTATATGAAAGACGAGTAATGGAGGGAGCCTGGAAGACAAAGTTCAGATCCAAGCTTCGTGCGGCCGTGGGATCTGCAGTTCGCAACGCTCGTAGAATACCAAGACGGATCCAAGTGGCCTGTAAACTGCAGACATGGTTTTCGTATGAACCTTGGAACGATATGGAAGCCGTCTCACCTATCGCAACCAAGTTGGAAGAAATTGTCATCATCGATGATCTTCTGTTTCATGACCCCTTGTACTGTCTCTCGAACGAAAACGCGGATGATATCTGGGGTCCAGTGTTGGATTACTTGCTGGTTATCCACCAGGATGTTCTCTACTCGCTCGTAGATGCCGCTTATTTCTTCTTCGTACTGCTTGAGAATTACTTGTCTGCGAGGAAGGCCTTTGAGAGTATATTGTACTGGTTTCGCCGGGGATGTTACAAGAATCATCTCGAAACGGAATGAGCATGAGATGAAGTTTCCTGGTCCGGAGAATCGTAAGATGAACGTACTTCTTTGAAGATCCGGGAGTGTTGTGGGGCAGAAGCATTTGCTTTTTCAACGGTCGGCCTGTCGAGTTGACTCATCCATCACTTTCGAAGTCTAACAGGATAGGCTGAATTCAAACGCACCAAATCGCGTTCCTGAAGTCTCGTAGTTTCACTTTGTCAGCTGTATCGAAGACGAAGTCAGGTTTTGGGTCAACGAGAACGCCGTTTTCGAATCTCCCGCGCCCAAACATTACAGCCCCTTGAACGCGTGGATCCTGCGTTAGCACTCTTTCTGCGTTCCATTATAATCAACCCCTGCAACATCCGACGACAACGTGGTATTTACCAATTGGCCCTGGATTCGTCTGACCCATCCACAAAATCAGCACCACTAGAGACAATGAAGGAAAGTTGACGACCTTTTCTCCCGTTGAAAGCATGATCTGGTCGTCGGCTCTCCCATATATTTTCCATAGGCCGGGTTTTGTCGGATGGGGAAAGAGAAGGTCGCTTGTCGCATATGCGTTGCGGTCTCCGACCTTCGTGTTAATCACCATCGGCCTGTACCCTTCTCCATCCTACCCTGAAGTTGAGTCGGGAAGTAAACATCTTCATGAGAAGCGCTTACAATGAGTACCAACTCGAATGACCCATCTCCCTGGGGCCTCATCTCATAAATCAGTTGGTCAGACAATCGAATGTATTCCCAATCGAGTCCGTTGTTATCTAGATTGAGGCAAGTGTTGTAGCTGGAAGTAAATGTGGGAGTGACTTGAAAAACCTACCCGGAAATATCTTGCTCAACCCTCCGCCTTCTGTTCTAAAAACAAATTTGTAATCAACGTGAGATAAGAAACAAGGTTTGAGACGAATAAACGTACGTTCCATATGCTGCACCCACGCAAACACCCCTGGACACCAAGTGATCTCCGACGTCTTTTGAAAGAGGTCCTGACCCGAATATCTGGTACCAACGATTGATTCAGTATCGAACCTCTCTAAAAAAAGGGGGCTGATCTCACAACGCCTTTCATTCTGATCATGTGCTCGACCTTCTTAGGGTCCAAAGCCCATTTCTACAGATCTTATGAGTGCATACCGACGAAGGAACAAGGGATATTACCTCAAGGAACGCTGGGACGCACATTGCGATGTTGGTTTTGGTGGTAACAATGGACTCGAATACAGAATCTGGCGTAGGAATAATTGGTGGAAACTTGGGTCGAAAGATTGCAATCGTTGCACCACATGTGGGCTGTTGTTCCATGTGTGAGAATCTACGCAATTCTAAAATCAGAAGACCGCGTCACAAACGTACAGCAAAACAAAATTGAGCGAATCCAAAACCATGGAATACTGGCAAGGATTGTCCAGCTAGGATTGTACCAGCTATATCGAGCTCCCCGTACCCTAGAGCAAATAAATGAGGTGACCCACTGTGAGGTCTAGTCACAAATACCCACATGGTATTTTACTCCACTGCATTAAGAAGCGATGGGAACATAAGATAGGTTTTGGGTACGCTCCAGTTCCTGCCAGGTCACCGAAGAAGAGATCAGTTGGGGTGGTAATGCTATGCAGAAGACACGAACCGGAAGAATGAAATATCAAACCAGGCGAATCGACGTTCCTAGCTCTTGAGGGGAACGGATTAACAGCATGGGAACCCGGAGGGAAAATATCTTCCAACATCGGCATTGGGAATAGGGTGAGGGGCGAGTCATTCGCGTCAGTTCTCATTTGTTGAATAGATGCATCTATCAGACCCTTCGTGGCAGGGTCTGGTGTAAGAAACACATCCTTCGCACCGGTCTTGGATAGTAAGTGGACGATGGCATCTGGAGCGTTTCTAGTAGAGATGAGGAGGGCTGTTAGACCAGCTCTCAGAGACCCGATTAAGGACAACGCAAATGTGATTGGATCTAGTAATGACGATTCGTCACGGCGTTCCTCTTCTGAGGGGCGAAGGCTCGCACCTAGATTGGCCAAAATGGCGATAACACGCGGGGTAGCAGGGTCTTGTGAACAATGAACTGAGATATGGCGGTCAAAGTAGTGGGCTGCTCTATGTACACCTTCGTTCGCACTTCGGCAAGTTATTGTCCGGATTGTCCCGTCGTCGTCGTAAATTGAGAATGGGTGATCGGGATTGTATATGGCGTTCCAGTTATATAGATCCGGGAGAGTGGAAGAGTCCTCTTGTAAAAGTGGGATCGGTGGTTTGAAAACATCACAAGCTATCGCCTGTGTTCTGGGAAAGTGAGGCACAGAAGATTCCATTGCGGTGCTTGGAACGGAACGCTTCAAGATTCACGATTTATTTAAGAGCGCGACTGCCGATATTCTGGCCACGCCCATAAAGACAACGACTCTATACCCTACGGTACAGATGTACCTCGAAATGTGAGGGGCCACGCTGGACAAAGATCAGATGGTCTTCGGAGCATGTGGTACAACCCTCGGTAAGGTGCTCCTGCCATGAGATGGGACCCCTCGGTGAGCAACATCCCGAGGGGCCACCCCAAGGCTTCACCTGCTCGTAGGTGTTATAGAGGGTGAGACCCTTTCAACCCTTTCAACCCTGTTGACCCTTTTGAATGTCGGACAATCAGGTGATACGCAGGGCAGGGGGGAAGAGCCACTTTCTCCGGGTTTAGACCTGACGATAGTGTCCCAACAGGCACGAAGAAGGGTGGGGCCCTTTCAACCCTTTTGATCACCGCAATCATTGCACCATTTGTGGGGTATTGTACCGCATGTGAGCTCTGCGCAGTTACAAGATCAGTATGCCATGTCACAGGCCCTGCGAAAGCTCAGGGTCCTGACTCGGAGATCATCTAGACATAATTCTAACTTACCTCAAAGTCGGTCTGAGTAATTCTTGAGATAAAGGCGTTTCGTGATGCAGCGCGAGCAGTGTGCTAGATCCAGGAGAACCGCTAAATCGGAGGCGATGTGTACAATGCTGCACCCTCTACGGTATCGATTTAGTATGGATGGTATGGCAATAACTTGAAAATTCGGCGCTCAAGCTTCAAGTTGCGCCACGGCCCAAAGTGGCTGAAGGCGCGATGTGATCATTGACTCGGAGTGATGCGCCATATGCATCCGAGTCATGCCATGGGTCTATCCAGCTCATCAACTGCTGCGTCCATGAACGTCAATAACCACGACTAACGTGAGACATTGGGACAACCACCCACGTCCAATGTTGATTTCTGTTCTATGATGTATGCTCTGCGTCACGGCCAAGAGCTTGGATTGACGCCGTTCTGAGCAAGTTCTGGTAAAGCAATGCCTTGTCTGGGTTTCAGCGGGGTTACCGTATGGCTCTCAGGGTCCGCATCAGGTTCTTCTGCTCGCCCCGTGCCATTACCGCGCCATAGGTACTCAGATGCTCGACCTGTTCAGACCTCTGCGACTTTTGGCCTCTCTCGGGCCAGGAAGTCTCCTGTTTTCCGAAGTCTCTGTTGCGACCATCCTAAGCTAGATCCTTACAATTTACTACCTTCGAACCCTTCCGCCCTTCACCAATTCATCCTGAGATTTCTCTGCCCATCAGAACAAAGATCTTGATACTATGTCTGCGGCTGGAAATGAGGTAATGTCGCTTAGGACAACCTGTGTTTTACTCTCTAATGCCTCTCTTCTCTCAGAAGATCTCCGAGTCCGCATCCGATTTCTCATATCCCCCATCCGAGGATGGTTCTTCTTCTGGGTTCACATCCTATTACGACATGTCCGATGCCCGTAGTTCGGGACTAGGATCTGAGGTCTTCCAAGATCATTTGGAGCAGCCCGAGTCGCCCACATTTGACGAGAAGATCGGAGAGTGTTTGGAGGTACTCGCCCAACTCATAGTTGCCCTCCGGGGACAAGCCGGGGTGACAGAGTCATTTGAACTCGTCATACAAGTTCACCATGCGCTCATTCTCTATATGCGTTACAAACACACTGGATGCGCCACATATCTCCACGATGCTCTCGAGATCTACAGAGGTCTTGATGACTCGACAGGCAACCGTGGCGAGGGTTATTTTTACCCTTACCTCTATCTGGTCGCTTTCAATGCATTTTTTGCGAAACTCGAGAAATCACCCGAGGAAGCTGCCCAATCTTCCACCACACCGAATTCTGTCGAATCAAAGATCCGCATTGAGGACATGCATGACCACCTTGGTTCTATACATGACACGATGCACGAGGCTCGGAAGCGCCTGAATAGCGCAACAATCGGCGCCTTGACAATCTTTGTCGCACTTCAGCGACAGGTGCCACGTATTGCACAACTGGTTCTCAAACAGCAATACGATGATCCTGGAATCACCCCGGAAACAGTCATGTCCACATTTATGGAAACGTTTACACAGCTGATGACGCCTGAGCCTACACCCAGACGTGTAAAATTCGACAAGTTGTACCGTTCATACTTTGAATCCACTCGCCCCATGTCTCCAAGATCCATAGATGAGTTCGACGAAGACAAGAAGATATATCAGGATCGATTAGGCAAATTACATCCCGAGGATCCAGAGATTGTCAAGGTTCTATATCACCTCGGATATCTGTACGCGGAGGAGGCGTTCGCAAGAGAAGATGGGTATGTAAAGGAGGGCGGAGACGAGGTACATAGCGGAGAAGACGTCGCAAAAGGAGGGAGCAATGGAGGGAGCAATGGAGGGAGCAATGGAGGGAGCAATGGAGGAAGCGACAGAGGAGACGATGGGAGAGGGGTGGATGATGCAGAGGACGACACAGCAAAACGGGGATGCAACGTAGACGGGGGAAACGACACGAGAGCGGGCAGCATAACGGGAGGAAGTGGCGTAGGAGAGGCAGACGGCACCGTGACATTAGAAAGTCACAATACAGAAGGAGGACGCAACACAAAACTTGAAGGAAGCGTAGACGGCGGAGGGGACACAGAGGTGGGGCCGGCAGGTCAAGAATACCGTTTTTATTTAAAAAAGGCAGATGAATACCTGCGGAGAGCCAGAAACGCGTTACCGAAATTCAAAGACGTTATAGAAGTCCAGGAATTAGCCCCGCGAATCAGATTTCTGTGGGCATCAAACCTATGTCGACTGGAAGTCAGTAGCTGCGATAAAGAAGCCGAACGGGATACGATCAGCTTATTGTCGTTGTTATCTGCTCTCGATATCTTACAAGAAACGATGAAAACTCCTCCCTGCTCGACCCACAACGATTCAGATACTCGCATTTTGTCGATCGTCCATTGGTTTACCCTGATTTGTTCGCCTCCTCATCGGAGTCAGGACACGGATCTTCCTGTGTTCAAGGATATGATTTATCGCCGCCGCGATGAAGGGCTCGAAAGCACATGTGATGCTGCGTGGTCTTGGCTAGAGGAGAGCAGTTGGTCGTCCAGCAGTATTTGGACATCAATCGGCAATCGTCAAATCCTCAGCCAGGACCTTCGTCTTATGGTCATTGAATCACTGCTATGGGGAGATGTAGCATCGGATCTGATCAAAGATAGCCCTGAATCAGTCGGTCGTCGGAAATTTTTACTCCAAAATATCGAGAGGTCTGTCGGTTGGGCATGGAACCAACTAGCTCAATTAAGCAATGTGCGCTCGGATTGGTTTCTCAAACTACATCCAGAACGCCGTCAACTCTTCGAGTTGCTTGAACTTCTTGAAGACTTCGAGTCCAATTCTGCATCCTTCCGGAAAGGCTGGGTCGATAATATCAGAAGAGATTCGTGGGGTCCGAGTCCAAGTCATAACCTCTTACACCCTGGCACAAACAAAACTCTATACGACCGAAGGCAGGAAATCGTCGAAGAAATTCGCAAACAACGAGTCGAAGTTCGTCTTGACGATTTTTTGAGGGCCCCATCATGTGACGAATTGCTCGATTTACTCCCAACGAGTGACCACACGGCTGTAATTCTATTCCACACAAACGAGGAATCATGTGCACTGATTCTTCGAGAGAAACGCACGATGTTCATTAAGCTCAATTCTACGACGCGCTCCGAGCAGGACCCCGCAAGTCCGGTATCTTTAAGGAAACTCCACAGACTACTCAGATTCGCTACCAGGAGTGCGAACAAAGCTACATCGCTGGATCGCGAGAACATTACCTGCGAGGACGCAGTGATGTACTATATCCTCGAAACGTTGTGGAGCGCAGTGGTTGTGAAGATACTCGAGCAACTTGGAATCGTCGTAAGACTTATGGATATTGTCCAGTGGCCCCCTGTGAGTTTTTCCATTCAAACAGGTGACGAAATGACGCTCCGTATTGATAACATTGATTCTAGAAGCTTGATCAACGACAGCGAATATGGTGGTGCTGCCTGGACGAATTCTCGTTTTTGCTATCCATGCGGCGGGTATCTACGATCAACTTGGTGAAAGATCTATATGCGTATCCGACTTTTGCATCTCATCCTACACACCCTCGATTGGTGCCCTCATCGACGCCAACAACCGCCCCACTCCAGACATCGATCATTTGCAAGTACTTGTTGCCGCGGCAAATTCAAACTCTTGGGGGTCAATAATACCAGGGGTTAGCAAAGAGGTGGAGAAAATAAGAGAAATTGTCCACGGAAGAATCTCATAAACAACTGCGCGGACGGGGACTATTGTTCATTCGGCTCGGAGCTCCTCGAGAGACTACCTGAAGCATCAATTCTTCACGTCGCATGTCATGGTATACAGCATCCTTACGACCCCACAAATAGTGGTTTCGAACTGAGAGACGGTCCTCTCACTATCAAGGATCTCGTCAAACAATACGATTACATCTCCGATCACTACATCGCAATCCTAAGCGCGTGTGATACAGCTTCAAACGATATGGCTCAGCCAGAAGAATTGATGAATCTTCCACGTGCGATGCTTCACCTCGGTTTCAAGAGCATCCTTGGGACGAGATGGTATGGCACTTGTTCTTTTAAATGCGACCTCACGTTCCGAAACGATATCCATTCACATCTAGGATCATGAGTGACGAAGATGGAGTCTTTGTTGCGGAGTCGGTGTACAAAGCCTTATTTGATTGCCCAAAGGTATGAGAATCGCTTCAAAAGAATTGCACAATCACAATCCTAATAGACTCCACAATAGGTGTCCGCAGATCATTTAGAAGCAAAGTTTTCGCTGGCAAAAGTTGTCGATGAATTCACGCGCAAGATGAGGGAGGATGGGGCCAGTCCTCGGAGATGGGCCTGTTTTGTTCACATTGGCGATTAGTGTTACCCTGATAAAGGCTATAATATAGTTGTAGGATGAAGCAATGGTGAACCATGAGTAGTTGATTTCGCTGGCTGTACAGCATGGATATCATTTGTGTATTATTCATACCACTTCCTCTGAACCGGTTCCAGACCCTCTTCGGCTTCTCAGAAACCCTAGTCACCAACTTGACGTATTCAATCTTTTGGGAGGTTTCTTGTGAAATGATGCATCAAGCGATGCGAGCCAATTTTTCATGAATGCCAAAAAGATCAATGGCTCTCTACCACCGAAGTCATCTGAAAACAATAGGTCTCTATGAGTCGATGACTTCCTTTCACCATCGTTCGATTGACCACTCGGTCCTCATTGAGAGATGGTGATTTCGCATATAAATATGTCGTCTACTCATTATCGTGATATATTCTAGTAATTCGCTGGGGGACTCAATACGATCAAGCAGGTGACCAGAGGGAGGCTTTGATCTGGGGGTCTGAAGGCGGGTTGCTCAAGGCCTCACGTGGCCTGAAAACAATCTTGGATTGCTCTGTGAGTGGAGTGCTCATGGAAGGACTGCACACAATCCGGTTGTTGGTTACCGTCAATGAGATTTTGCCAACGTGAAACTCGAGACGTACTGGAGTGCAGGGTCAATGGCAGAGAAGTTCGACAACCGACGAACAACGCGACATGCTGCGATCTATGACACAGAAATTCAAAAGGGGATAAGAATACCTGTCATAAAGTATTCAGAGGACATACCAAAGAGATATAGAGACTGGGGGTTAGAACCATCACATTCATGACGGGATTGAGGTTAAGCGCAACAAGAACGGCAGACGGGAGAGTACCCAAAAAACTAACTCTCATTTCAGTTGAAGTCCATGGTGGATGCGGATGAAGACGTACACAATGACGAAGTAAATGAGCCCATCGCGAAAGAGCAGGTTCATCAATCTTGAGTGACTACGAAGAGGTCCAACGAGCTTGTATGCGCACAGAACCATTACGATAAAGTCGAAGCCTAGCGAGTATAACAGCGTTGCTAATTGCGCCGTTAGAGACATGGATTGTCGTGTGCACCCTTCGCCGGGAATCCATGAAGCACCAGCACCGTGGATCGCTTGGGAGATCATCAGATATACGGGAATCTCTCACGCTGAATGGAATCGGCTCACCCCATATGATCACTCCCCACTGCCCCAACATCAACAAAGTCAGGGGCACTACGCAGCGTCGGTCCATGGACCAGACAGCCATTCTAAAAAGAGGAATGAGCTTTACAATTTGGAAGAGACACAAACCGCCTACGTGCGGAGAGCCAAACAAATGCTCCCAAAGGCGCCCATCAGCCCAGTGCCCACCTAATATCGAAGAGTTACTTCAAGTATTGCCAATGAATCCGTCTGCTTACTGAGACAAAGGTATACAAGGCATCACAATTCATTTTTCTGAAAATCGGTTGAGCGCGAGAAAACTGATTGAGGAGTAGTATCATACGCAGTCGAGTCCATGATAATGACGCTTTTGAGATGTAAGAAAGACGATCAATCCCGTTGACAGTGAAACGCCGACTCACAATGCAATCATTACTCCAAGGGCAATCCATCGAGCGGAAAAGTACGGTACCTGTTCGGATTGCTTGAACTCAGTCGATCAAGGTTCTTGGCAAAGCCCAGCTCACCATGTACCAGGAAAACCTCTTCTTTCCACAAACGAAGCTCCACTCAAAATCCAACGAAGTCAAGAACTCCCAACTATGACTGTTGAGCAATTAAGATTCCCAGTTTGGAGGAGACTCACAAGTAGACCCCGGCGAAGACATGGATTACTTTCACAAAGGCCTCTGACAGCATCTAAAGTGAGGAACTTGAACAATAACATCAATGAGAGAGACCAACTCACGACGTTCAAACATGATCTCTTCAGGGGACACCCAGTCAACCATCTCGCTGCGTTGGCCCAGGCTTCGTGGGGGTGTATGGGGGAGTAGTGTGTCGTATTGTAAGGTGGTGCATTTGTCTGAATCCTACCTCCTCGCAACGCGCAGTGCACAAGCGCCCTAGTCATCAGGAAGATTTGTGAGAAAGTCACACAACGGTGGTACTAAAACAGGGTTCAGCCCTGTTTAAGCATCACAGGACTGCAGCCCATTCCTCGCTGCTTGTGGAAACGGGCAATGCTTACGCAGCTGATGCGTCGAGTCGTAGATGTTACCAGATTTGACAAAAACTTCACATCTCTCATAGATCTCATCACGGTCCGAAAGTAAAACTCAAGTCTTGATGAGGGGTGAATATCATAAGTGAGACTCTCAGGGTCGACTTCGTGACATGGTCTCACCAGAAAGAAGTAAGGAGCACATGGATCCAAGATATACCGGACGTTTTGAAGATGAACCTCGGCACCGGATTTCTTCTCTTGCTCCGCACGACCCGGATCGCAGTTTTCAGAGTGTCTAGTAAAGTGCTCAGAGCATCATTGGTTGTACCGCTCCTATGTAGAAGCAATGCAAAGAGATGGGGACAAAAAACTACTTTCCGGAACATCCCGAATGGGGCCACAAGATTGGGCAATGGGCAAAAGCCTTGGCGTGGGTAGTGTGATGTGGACTTATTGAGCATTCCGGCGTCTACATGCTATCTTTGTCCAATCTCGCAACCAACGCAGAGCGCTCAATTCGATACGATGCAGACTATCGGGAAGGACAAGAGAAAGCGTGAACAATGACGGAATATACCAAGAAGACATGAAGACTACACACGAGAGCCATTACACTTGATATGCAATTCAGGCTCAAAGAGGAATATAGACGGGAGAAAACACAACAGACTGTCCCAAAATATCAGTCGTAGCCGAGTCGATGTCGGGTCATCTTGCAGAAGTTTGCAAGAAGAGATTGTGGAGCCCGTTGCGAGATGTGGACAGATCATAGTGGTTGCGGTGCATCGTCTACTTAGTATTGTTATGTCTCTGAATCGCCAGCAAGGAAAGATAGAATTAGGCAGGCGACCAAAGGGACGTCTTGATCTGGGGGTCAGAAGGTGGGTTGCTCGAAGTCTCGTGTGCCCTGAACATGATCTTGGATTGCTCTACGCGTGGAGTATTCATGGACGGCCTGCACACAACGATGGTTATCATCGATGAGATCTTTCCAAAGCCGAAATCGGGACGTACTGGACAGCAGGATCGACGGCAGAGAAGTTCGCCAGACGACGAACAACGCGACACGCTGCGATCTAAGATGTTGACGTTCAGAAAGGGATGGAATACACTCTATAAAGTGTCGAGGGGGCATACCAACGAGACATAGAGACTGGGGACCAGAACCATAACGTCCATAACTGGGTTGAGGTTAAGTCCAACAAGAACGGCAGATGGGAGGGTACCCAAGAAGCTAATTTTTTGTTTCAGTCATAGTCCGTAAACGATGCGAATCGAGACGTACACAATGATGAAGTAAATGAGCCCATCGCGAAAGAGCAGGTTCATCAATCTTGATCGACTACGAAGCGGCCCAACGAGCTTGTATGCACACAGAATCATTACGAGAAAGTCGAAGCCGAGCGAGTATAACAGTGTTGCTAATTGCGCGCTGAGGGACATCGGTTGTCGTACGCAGCCCACGCCAGGAACCCAAGAACCATCAACATCGTGGACCGCTTCAATCGTCACCAAAGAGTATATAAGATGATCTCGCGTTGGACAAAATCGACTCACCCCATATGATCACCCCCCACTGTCCCAGCACGAACAGGCAGAGAGGTGCTACACACCGTCGATCCATGGCCCAGACGGCCATCCTGCACAGAAAGATGAGTTTTGAAATTGGGAAGAAACAAGCACGGCCTACGTGCGGAGAGCCAAACAAATGCTCCCAAAGGCACCCATGAGTCCAGTGCCAACCTATTCTCCGAAAAATTATTTCAGCCATTACTAATCATTTCGTCTGCTTACCGAGGCAAATGTATACAAGGCATCACAATTCATTTTTCTAGACATAAGTTGAGCACAAGAAGGATTGCGGAGGAGTGATATCATACGAAGTTGAGTCCATGAGAATGACACTGGTTGATATGTAAGGAATATAATCGTTCACGTTGACGACGAGAAGCTGACTCACAATGCGATCATTACCCCCAGGGCGAACCATCGGGCAAAAAAGTACGGTACCTACTTGGGTTGCTTGTACCTCAATCGACTAAGATTTTGGCAAAGCCCTGCTCACCATGTACCAGGAAAACTTCTTTTTCCCGCAACAGAAACTCCACTCAAAATCCAAAGATGTCAAGAACTCCCAGCTTGGAAGAGAGTCACCCGTGTCCGTTCTGTGTTCGGATGAAACTCACAAGTAGATCCCGGCAAGAACATGAATGACTTTGACGAGGATATCTAGAAAGAGCTCAAACTGAGCAGTATTCAAATCAATGAAAGAAATCGACCTACCGCGTTCAAATTTGATCTCTTCGGGGGATGTCCAATCAACCATTGTCTCGTGATCTACCAGAGAGGAATCGTGCAGAATGTCGTGAGTGGGGTTTTCTTCTCTTTATACTGTCTCCCGTCACAACCCGCAGTGGATAAGCGCGCTCGTCATCAGGAAGATCTGTGAGGAACACATAAAAACGGAGGGTTTTTGAAGCAAAAGTTGAAGAAGGGGTTCGAATCAGGACATCAGGATTTTTCTACAGAGTTGCAGTCTGCTGCCCACCCTTCATTGCCTGGTGAACGGGCAATGCTGAGATGTTCCTTACGCAAATGATGCGTCGGGTCGCAGATCTTGCCGGATTTGATGAAAAGTTCACAGCCCAGAAACACAGTATGCGGTAACAATACAAGCCTTAGTAGCAAGACAGATATAATGAGCGCAGTTCTCAGGGTTCACGTTGTGACACGGTCTCACCGGATAGAAGAAAGCTACACATGGGTTCAGGACATGCTGGAATTTTGGTTGACCAGAGCAGGTTTTCTTTTCTTCTCTTGTTCCGTGAGACCGGATTGCAGCCTACATGATGTGGTCGAGAAGTACTGAGAGCTAAGAATGAGTCTTAATCGTGTTGCTTGAAAAGATGACAGTCGGAAGGGATCGAATCAAGAAGTCCGAGTACTAACTGTCGCGTCCAAATGGGATGGGCAGCGGGAAGACGAGGACGTCTGCGCGTGGGCATCGGGGCCTCGGACATCGTGGCGTGGGAAGAAGCGTCTACGTACCATCTTTATCGGGCTGACTGCCAGTTGCAAGTTCGACGTTCAACCCTTGAATCGCAACGATGGAGGGTCGTGCGCCCCATGATTGTTGCGAGTAGACTATGCCATGCAATTAGAATGTAAAGGAGAAAGGAGCAAGATCGGCTGAGGGCGAAACTGATCCGCCCTTCGACGATCGAAATGAGAAGTCACGGTACACCGAGATAACTTGGAGATGGCACACCCATCACACCGTAGGCAGAAGAAGAAATAGTTATCACGCAGGGAATAGAGAGGTAATGGTAGATACCAGCTGAAATAGCGAGACAATATAGGAAATGCGGCCAGTCAACATACAAGCGGTCTGACCAATGACAATACTACTCATTCTGGTCTCAAAACACCCCACAGGAAGATCCTAGCCAAGGAAAGTAGTCGCTAGGTGAGATGAGGATGGAAGAGAGGAGTACGTGAGATCTAAGATTGGGGTCCGGAGTACAATAGGACGGAAACAATCAACTTGAATGGCCAGATTCCTTGGGTACAGTCCGAGTTTGAAGTTCTTGAACGTAAAGGCGGGAAGCGATGCTGTAAAAGAGTACATGACGCTGGAAGGGGGAGTGAGCGTGGCTGTCACACGCATCGAGGTGGTGAACTATTGGGAAGGCATGAATAGTGAACATAGTTAGATTTGCATCTCTATCCTCAAATTTCAATATGCGTATGAAAGGTATAGACGAAAACTGCTGACCAGTAGAATTTGCCCTTCCTCATGGGCACAGGGTGTCTACCTGGGTGAAGGGAGATTTGCTCCTGGTGGAACTTGTGAAGGCTTTCAGTGGCACCAGTCTCAACAAGACTTTCTTGTTCCAGGTAGCCCAACCCCGTGAATAACCACCAGAGACACCCCGATCCAGTGTCATCGAATGTGTAGCGGTCCATCCCTTTCACCTTGAAGAGGTCGATGAACTGCCCCACCCTCGGTGAACCTATTGTAGCAAATTCGATCTCAGCCTTGATGGGCGAAGTGGTGCCAGGAGACTGCATGCTGGCAATCATCAAACACCCCGTCGGCGGGTTTGCAGGGATCATATCAAGCAGGATAGATTGAGAATTTGACGCATTGGTATCAGTGATTGTCCGCGGCGCGAGTATGAGGTAGTACTGCCAGTGAAAAATGTTTGGGCAGTCAATCACGGTAGAGACGGTGCCTGACGTAGAGACTTGGACATGGGTGACCACACGATCCTTGTCAATCTGGAGGAGAGGTTTGTCATAGATGGTGGCCATTCTAAGCGAGTAGGCCCATCAGTATTATGGCTTGAGCAGGTACGACACAGGAACCTACGGTAGAGCAGGATAACCAGGTTTTATAGAGATGAACAAGGCGCTAAGTGAAAGAAATGAGGAGAAAGGAGCGAGCAGAGATGAAAACCCCAGTTGATCGCAACTCGAACTTCAAGCTTCAGTACTGCAGTCCGGACCCGCGTTGTTGACTCGCATAAATGGCGAGCGCCAAAATGGTGATCGCCCACCCGGGCCTCTGGAAAAAACGGACCGTTCAAGTCGCCAAGTCCGCGCTCATTTCTCTGGTTCCTGCAATCCTCCCCTGAAATCAATGATAAGTTGACTATGCCCATAAACAAGCTTGCTGGGGAAGGTGGAAAGAAAAGCAGTGAACTTGATAAAGGGTAGACAAACTTGTAGCATTTCCGAAGTCCAAACTCGATCACTGGGGCGGTGTGTGCCTCCTGGATTCACTCATCGTCATATATTATACCACAGGTCGTGCCGAGTCAGCGCGAGTGAAGATCAATATAACACTTGGAGCACAATATCCAACAAAGGGTCGGGGGGTTGACAACACTCGCATCCCATGCTCCGAAACCCGAGGAGGCATGCATTGCTGGCTCAACTTGAAGGCGTCGGACAATCTGTATAGCAAAAGGAAAACGAATGCTTTGCACGGTGATCCAAGAGAGAGTATTGGATCAGGTTGAGATATCGTCAACTCCGTGAGTATGGAGTGTATTGTTATTGTAGCCAGTTGACAGGATGCGTCCATCAAATCGTCATATGGCAACGATTTGGTTAAGCAGGAGACCGATGAAGGGACTTGATATTGGGTTCTGATGATGAACTACTGCTGACGTTGGCTGGCCGAAAGATAATCTTGGATTGGTCCGTGGCGAGAGTCGTGGATGGACTACACACAAAGCGATCACAAGTCACCATCAGACGCAACAGGCCAGCAATGTCAAGACGTACTGTATCGCAGAATCCGTTGCAGAAAAGTTCGACAATCGGCGGACGACACGACATGCTGTGATCTACAATCAAGACGTTGAGGATCACAGACAGTGATTCAACTTGATCAAGAACGAAGCCTACCAATGAGATATAAAGGCTAGGGGTGATGACCATCACATCCATAACGGGGTTGAGATTCAAGCTGAGGAGAATAGCAGAGGGTAGTGTACCCAAGAAACTATAACAACATTTGAGCCACGATCTCCCCATCTCGACAGGCGTCGAATGCAGGACCCACACAATAACGAAGTATATGAGCCCATCACGAAAAAGGAGGTTCACCAATCTGGATTTGCTTCGAAAGGGTCCGACGAGCTTGTATGCGCATAGGAGCAGCACAATGAAATCGAAAGTCAGTGAGTATATCAGGGTAACCAATTGCGCGGGAAGGGAAATGAGTCGCCGTATACAACCCTCGCTAGCGACCCAGGAGCCGCCGGTACCATGAATCGCTAATAAAAGATCGGAGGTAAGCTGAGATGAAATGTTCAGAGAAAACGTCGACCAACACCAGATGATCACCCCCCACTGCCCTATCATCAACAAGCACAGGGGTACAACGCAACATCTTTCCATAGACCAGACGGCCATCCTGAGTCAAGGGATAGGTATCACCAATGGGGTAGAGTCAGGAACATCCAATGTCAACCTACGTGCGTATCGCCAGACAGATGCTCCCAAGAGCAGTCATAAAGCCCGTGCCGACCTGTATCAGAAAACATCAATCCTAGCAATACCGATACTCCGCTCTGCTTACAGAGACATAAGTGAACAGCGCATTACAATTCATTTCACTGGAAGTCGGCTGAGTATGAGAAGGTTGGTTGGAAAGAGAACTATCTTACGCAGTAGAATTCATGAGGATTAGGCTAGGGAGTCGTAAGAATACCGAAGGGAAGTGCATTGATACGATATCGACTCACGACGAGATCATTACGCCCAGGGCTACCCATCGAGCGACAAAGTACGCTATCTATCAGATCCGTCTGTACTCCAATTATTTGGGAGATTGACATCACCATGCCCACCATGTACCAAGAGAACTTCTTTGTCCCGCGTATAAAACTCCATTCAAAATCTAATGACATGAGGAACTCCCAACTAAGCCGTGTCAACAATTCAACAGTTCAGCATTCGATCGGGCTGGAACTCACAAATAGACTCCAGCGCAAACGTGCATCACTTTGACCAGAATCTCTTAACATCCACGGGGTGAAGATGAGTTCCGCCGACACAAGCGAATGAAGTGACAGGCTTACCGGAATCTAGTTCGTTTTCTTCAGGGGATGCCCAGTCAACCATCTCGTCCTGTAGTCGGTGGAAGGGCCTTTGTGAAGGCATATGGGTGATGCCGGAGAGTGAAATGTTATCACTTTATAGTCCGGATCGCTGCAAAGCGCAGTGCACAAGCGCGCCCGATGTCATGGAGATTTTGAGAAGACGTCTTAGTATTCACCCAGCGTTTGCATCAAGTGTCATTGTGAGGGGGAACCACAGCCTATATTTCAAAGCTGACACAGTCGGAAGTCGTACCAACCGTCGAGTGCTGTATTTTGCCGTATTCGGCAGAAATATCACATCCCTGAACACGTTCTGCCATGAAGATTTAAGCACTGGGAATAAGACAACTATATTTAGCACCTCATCGCATTCGTCTCGTTCTGATACGGTCTCACCGGGAAGAATCCAGAAATGTAAGGTACCGATACACGTAGGAATCGGTTTGTTCGCCGAGGTCAAACGGGGTATCGAAAGGGGGAGATTCCTTCCGCTACCACTTGATAGATTTGTTTTATTGGAATATACTGTCGTGTAGGCTTGGAACTATAGATGCCTGGTCGACTTGCGACATTCTGAAAACCACAATTCAGCTCCCGACATCACGTTTAAAAGAGGATACGCGACATTTCAACCAGTGCTACAGAATGTCGAGCGTTACAACCATGTGCATCTGGACGAATCGTGTCGCCTCGCTGTTTCCAAACATAATCTGGAAAGTCCGACAACTGGGATCGGAAGCGGCTCTACTGTGCACTGAGCAGAGACACTGCCGAGACACGACGCTCAGGCGGTCCACGAAAGAAGCCGACAAAAACCTCCACTCTTTGAGGTTGACTACTCTTCATCCCTGTAACAGCCAGCCACGTTCCACTATGTTGGCGTGACTGTCGTTTGTTCCATTTATAAATCTGGATTACTAAATTTTCGAACGTAAGGACGCGCTTCGGAAGTCACTGGCATAAAGCTTGAAGCAGGAGTTTGTAACAATAAGCCCCAAAACTCACAGAGGAGAGTTTCCATGCCCTGTTCGATCTTTATTTTGACTGTTTAGGCGGCGTTGAAAATCTGGGCTTCAGATCTGATGAAGGTTAATAATTGTAAGTTGGTTGTAGATCAGGAAGTTCAAGTTCAAGCTCAATCTGCCATTGCAATTGCCATGATGGTTCGTCCGAGACTCGGATGTCCCTGACGGCATGGTCGGGAAACTCTGGTCGGGGAAAACGCCAATGAAGCAGATACCAATTTATTCAGAGTGGAGTCAAGAAGATAGAACCCGAAGTTGAGGTCCGGAAGCCAATGATGCGATATCGGGGTATCTCACCGTCTGTTGTCCTGCATACCGTTCGACAGTATACCATTTATAACTTGGTTGACCGCCTCAGAAACTGCGATCACTTAACTCAGCGCTGAGAGGCCGACACGAAATGGTCGCCGACGTCCTTGTGATTTGCTTCCTATCCATGGAAATGGGGACCTCTAATCAATTTCACTGGTCTTAAAGAAGATCGCTTGAAGGACCTCGAGTCGTATGGCATCAAGGTGGCCACCGGGTCAGGCCTGCGACTTGAACTCGAAGCTTGAGTGAGAGGACCACACAACGAGTTCCGCACACAGAGTCTGATTGTTTGCCTCTCGCATGGCCCACTGTCATTTCGTTATTTTTGTTTGTTGCAGCTGAGAATCGGAATCACTGAATTCCGAATGTTAGGATGGATTCGGGAGGTTAAAAAGCCAAGTTCCAGATTGCTACAAGACGGCTCACCATTCACACCGTTTCCATCCCCTCCTCTTCAGGATTCCGTTTTGCTGAGTTTTCAAGTCAGGTTCTGAAACTCGGTGATTGTGGGGTTCTCGTCGACGACAGGGTTCGAACTCAAGCTGCAGAGCAGATCGTCCGCGACGTCATCTCGCCTGGCGTAGATCGAGGATCTCGGCACTGTGTTCGGCACCTCTATTGCCCTCACTGAAGTGAACACGCTCACCAGCACACTCTCACCCATACCACATACTCCTAATCCATTTTGTGTCGACTACACTGACCAGACATGAGCGTAACGAATATCGGAACCACGTCAAGGGTGCCAGTCCATGTCGAATCTTACAAAGACAAATTCTTCAGGAGGTTTAAGGAAGAGCCTCTGGTGCCGGTTGGTATGTACTTTTCGCTCATAAACTGCATTCCACCAATCAACCGTTGTTGTGCTCTCCAGGTGCTATTGCCACCACTGTCGCCCTCCTAATGGCATTCACGAAAATGCGCGGTGGCAACCAGAAATCCTTTAACAACTGGCTTCGATTCCGTGTGGTCGCTCAAGGCTTTACGGTCGCGGCTGTCGTTGGTGGAACGTATTTCTATGGTCAAACGAAACAGCAGAAAGATGCCCGAGCAGTAGAAGAGGCAGCGAAGCTGGCAGCTGAGAAAGAGCAGGAACGTTTGGAATTCCAAGAGAGATTGAGAGCTGCTGAAGAGGCTTACGCTCTGGAGACGGCAGCTGAGGTCGGAAAGGCTGGTTTGGGAGAGAGTTCGGTTGTCAGTGCTCCGGCACCCACAACTTCCGTGTCACCTCCAATAAAAACAAGTGGTGGATGGTTTGGGTGGTTCGGTGGTAGTGGTGGGTCAGATAAGAAAGAATAAGTGAGTTATGGATTATATCTATGACATGGATGGTACTGATTTCATACAAGTGGTATTCAGAGAAACTGGATTCCAGAACCATCTGTATCTTATTGCCTACTCGCATTTAATCGATATACCTCCTCTCCTATCCCCGTCCCTGCTGATTGAACACCGTGACAGTGTCGTGTCGCTACCTACCCTTGGGCGAATTGATGCCCAGATCGTTGAGGGTGTTTTGAATGGATAGCAAGTACCCCTGGACTGTCGTTGTACTACCCTCCGTGCAACGTGGAGATAAAGACAATTTCGTCACCCTCCTTCAGGACATAGTCGCCCTCTCCCTCCAGCTCCCAATCTGTGTCATTCACGAGCACCAGAATTCCAGGTCGGCTTTTCGGATGAACTTTCAGTGTCAGCGATTAGTGAGTTCAGCTGACAAAACTTACACTGTTTTATTCTCGATGAAGAGCTCCTCCCGTTCTTTCAGCAAGTTGTCTCTCAGCCAGTAAATCAGATATGTGATATCTGCGTCTTTTCCTTCTCCGTCAAGAGCTGGTGCTGTGGAAGTGGTAGGGTCCGGCGTGACTCGCGAAGGAATGATGACTTGGTGAGAACGTTGGTTCGAGAACAGTAGTTCGAGTCCACCTCCAAACTCAATCTTCAATTTCAGTGACATGGAGGCGGAAGAGGTGTAGAATAGTGGGTATTCTGGTCTGATCGATGGAGTTGGAATCCGTATGAAGGCGACTTGGTCAACTCTAAATTTCCGGAGTTTGTCACTTGTCACAGAGTGTGATGTTATGCGTGACAGGTACACCGTGACTATAGCATCGATGACATCATTGGCCACCCCACCATTCAGACTGTGAAGACAATATACCGTGTTCGAATGGACGACGCGGTAGACTCTCTTTCTCCTTCTAACCATTATCTCTCGCACTGTAGCTTTGGTGGTATTGATACTGCTGCTTCTTTATCAGACTTCTAGACTTCTGAAACCTCTCGTACGGAACTTACTCGTGATTGCTACCTCATGATGGAAAGTCTGCCAGTCGATACCTCTCACCCTGCAGTGAGGGAATATCTAGCACTAGTTCGGTGAGTGCATATATTGACACGAGCTGCGTATCTTCAGCTCACGTCTCTCTCCATACGTAGGCTTCAAGTGCTCACGCCACTCTCACTCCTCATTAACATGGCGACTGTGATGGTCTGCTCGTTGGTCATCAATCCTAGCCTTGGTACGTTGCAGATTATCATCCTTGTTTCGCTGATGACACACCAAATATCTAGGCGAAGTCGCTAGGCTATATCCCTCCGCAATATCTCCTGCTCCGTCTATGATAGCGATATACATGATTGTCATATATCTCCTCCAGATTGGATATTGTTTACTACTCGTTATGGTTCGAAAACCCGAGACGAAGGTAGGTGGGCGATGAGAAAGAAGTCATGATGACTGAACAATCCTACAGAAGACTCTGGTCCGAGGTGTTGGTCTTCCTCTTGTCTTCGCGAATTGGTTGATGGCGGGATGGGCCATTGCATGGGTGTGTATGACCTGCGACGACTCGGGAGCCTGTACGCCACTCACGACGTCATCGACTAGTTTTTGCAAGCATTCCTTGTGTCAACGATACTTCTTGGGATTCAACTCATTCTCCTAATCTACGCGAACATCGTCCTCCTTATATACCATGCGCCTACCGGAGGACGACCTCTTGACATCGCATTGATCCATGCTCCAATGCGCGCATTCATGATCCTGCCCCTTGGCGTCTTGTTCCCGTACAGTCTCTTGTACGTTATTCTCTGTTTCTCCGTGATGGTAACACAAGTTCAGTCGACTCGCTCCACAGTGTTACTTTAGGTTGGACATGGTCTCCAGGGGAGCCTCAGCATTATGGTCGATACCAGTGGCCGGGGTTCGGGATCACCCTCGGTACAAACCTATTAGGTACTGACATGATGTTCGGACATGCGCACTTACTGATTGCGATTTTCTCGCAAAGGCCTGGTAATTGTTGTGTTGCGAGAAGATATCGTGTGGTGTATTTCTGCAAGTTGGATCTGTGCTAGTATATGGTCCTTGAAACCGAAGCCGTTCCCAGTCTTCGTAAGTACCTCCTCCACTATCTTTCTTGCCAATAACCGATATTGAATTCTCTTCAGATCACTGTGGTTATCTTTACTATCCTTCATCCGTTGGCGTTAGTTGCGTCGTCGTTGTATTTCAGGTTGAGGGGTAGGAGCAGACAGGGTGCAATCGCACTTCCGCCTGATGACGAGCACGGTCCAAGAGAAAATGGAACTGAGAGACCTCCCAGAGAGGTTGATGCAGAGGCTCTTTGGGGATGAGAGGAATATCTCAGTGACACGACATGTTGCAACACTATTCCTTGTGGTCTTGGCCATTCTAACACTATGCGTTACCATGTAGAGTTGGTTTGTTGGTCGCTTGGAATTGGCGGCCCTGCTCCGATGACCAGACTCGGCTAGAACGCCCACAAAGAGTACACTCGATTACTCGGCTCCTTTTTGAAAGCTTCATGATCAAGTCAACAGTCATCTACGTCCACAGAATCCGAGTCGGGCAGGATTTTTGTTTGATCGTTTTGTAGGACTTGAGTTTGTGAATCACGATTTGATATTTTGAGGCGATCACTCCGAGTTGGTGGTATCAGAACGTCATCTTCTGGCCCGTCACATTGTGTATTCTTAAGGGATAAGTCAATCGTTCAAATACTCAACCTTGGACTTTCCACATGTTTCTACTGGAATCTCCTATTCCCGTTTTCAGAGCGAACAACGGGTTGAGCGCCATCCGATTCAGGCTCAGTTAGCCGAGTAGCCCGGCGTCGAGTTTCAAAATTCGCAAGTTCGACTTCAACCACCATCTTGCCCTCATTCACACTTTGGACCGTCCGGACGTTCCCCAAATTGAAGCTTGAGGATACAAGCACAATCCAATAAACATACGACTTCCGTTCACGAGCACACTCTTTCTATGGCCTCAAGTTTGGCTCGGAATGGTAGTGGCCCCCAGACAGGTAAACGTGGTGAGATTCCCCTGGAGAAATCCTTGAGTGTCCGTGATTCATTTTGAACTCCAGCCGCAGGGGATACCTTAAATACGAAGTTGTCCAAGCCGAGAGTTCCGGTATTGAACCTCGATGTGGTGTCCTGGGTCATGAAGTTCTTGAGCAGGCGAACCGTATCTCGTCTAATGAAGACATGCCACCAATACTACACAATAGGGGTTCCAGAAGTACTCCGTTTTCCTGTGACCTTCGATAACCCTCGATTCGTGAAGTCGTTTCATGACTTCATGTTCGCAACGTCGCCCACAAATCGCTTCCGGTTTCTCAAGGACGTGACGATCAACGGGACTGAGCACTCCTCCTACTCTACGCGTCAGAACCAAGCTTACCAAAAGAAGATTTTGCTGATTTTGTCTCATTCAACATCTCTCGAAAGGCTCCGGCTCTCGCGTATGCAGAGTCTCTTGGACAACTTTCCTAGCGCAGTCGATAAGCTCTCAAAGCTCTCTATGCTCCGCGAGATAGAATGCAGAGGTTCTCCGGATCTGGTTGGCTGGTTGGGACAACTGAGGGCTCCGCTCACAAAACTCAAATTTTATTGTTATAACGAAACCCTAGCCTCCTCTGTAGACTTGTTTGCTACCATCTCACATTTCCGCGACACCCTTCGTACTTTGTCGATAGGGTATTTATCCATTGGCGCGACTGATCCTGATCTACAATTTCCTCATGTCGACACCCTTAACGTGGAGGAACGCTGCACAGGCCTTCATACCCCGTCCTACTCAGCATCGACGATATTCCGTCTTTTCCCTAACCTCAAGTATCTCAAGTTTCCTGATAGACGGTTGGAGGTCAATGATTTAGTACTTGCCGAGAGGTATCACAAGCAGCATATGGTGGATGCGGCTCGTAATCAGATTTCGGGTCATTTCCTCGAGGAGCTCAGCGGCTGTGTGGACGATCTCTACCGAGGAGCATACATCTGCCGCGTCGGGGAACTCTCTGTACACCAACTTTGCGGCGAAGACATTCCACAATTGCTTCCACTCATCGCTCACATGCAACCCTCCGCCCTCACCTTGGATTTTCGGATGACCGATTGTCTCGATCCAATGTCCGATCTATCATCCATTCTTCGAGAGCTTTCTACCGATAATACCCTTCAGCAATTATCCTTGGACTTCGATTTCATGCACACTGCTGAACCAGGAATTGCTCGTGGCACTCTGGTAAGAGTCTAATGGTTGATACCCGAGATGTAGTCTGACGCTCCTCCATTTACCAAAGTGTGATTTACGGGAAACCCTCCTTGGACAAGTTGCAATCACAAGCCTGCATATCTCATACCGGGATAGCATGTTTGACTTTCATCGCTCAGAAAACATGAGATTCTTAGAGAGCACTAACTGGAAAGAATATGTGCTTTGGGTCATCCTCGCTGTACCGACCATCATCTCGGTGGAGATCAACTCAAATTCGACCGGAACACGCAAACTTTACCAGATTCCGGAAAACCTCGTTGATACCGCCCGTCAAAAATTCAAAGATGAGGTCAAGATCGCCTCTTACATACGGTCGAGGATATGAAAATGCGAGTTCAATCCGTTGCTTTGTGATGCATTCTTCTACGTGAGTGTATTTCCTCCTTGTTCTTGTCACCCTAGCTTCATACATTGCATATCAATTCCCCCAGGAAACGATGCATGTCGAGATTTACATGCGATCTTGACAGAGGCGAGCATGATAATGACTTGCAAAGCCTTCCATCCGAGTCAAGCTACCAGTAGAGTCCCGTTGTCATCACGTCCCACGAAACGTATGCTGAATCTTTCGAATATCATTTGCGCGAGGGTCATTCACTAAGATTACGATATGCAATAAGAAGAACGAATCTCTCTGTGTGCTGTACCCTGTCGTCAAAACGAAGTGAGACGCCAGTGCACGGTCGTTCTCAGAGGTACAAGGCTGGTGTTTAACCATCTTTTGTCGCTGGCACCGATCTATTGTTGCATTTTCTCTGAAGCATCTGAGTCGACCGCAGGTTACTGATGAGAGGCATACTTACATCTGGCATTCCCCTCCTCATCGTCGCTCCACCCATCCCTGCTAGGCGGGCACGCCACTGCTGAAGCGCTCCTGCCAGTGCCTATCAGCAGCACTTTCTGAGCCCCGGCGAGTACCTTGGTAACCTGGTGTTGGGATCTGGTGACGCTGCGGTCAGTGGCTACAGAATGTATGAGAAATGACCATCCAATTGCCAGTGCCTATCAGTGCCGTCGACTGCGTCCACATCGCACGCATCCCCCAACTATTCCAGCGATACATCTCCTTCCCTGTATACTGTCCGAATCTGTAGAACGACAAAACCTCCTCGTATACACAGTGACATGCCTATGGCTCAAACTGAGGTGTGTTTGTAACAAAATATCAACAGTGTTCCTTCACCTAATGCAATATCCCTACAAGGAAATCATGAGGCCCGGCCATCCTTCTTCCCAAGCGAAGCGGGACATTCCTCCTGCAGCCACGAAGCATGATGCTATTGTAGAAATCGGAGAGGCAGTGTCGGCATTAGGAACAGGAGACGCACACATCTCTGACGACGAGAGTCCCGATTCCGTGGTGGTAGAGGAGGAGAAGGAGGCATTTCACAGCGAAGTCAGGAAGAGGCTAGATAATCTCATTGGCGTCATATTGAATTCGACGACGGAGGAGGATCAGCAGCAGCGTCCGAACGTGCAGACAGAAGGGTCTAACAAAGTCCACTTGCTCACACACCTATCGCTTGCTCTCTTCCTGCGATACAGGCTTGACAAGGTTACCTCTGATCTTGTTGATGCACTCAAAATTTACAAGATACTCGAGGCGTACGCCTTTCAGGACACTCTGAACCCCGGGGATAGTCCTACGCGGGATAGTTCCATCATCACAGGGCGCTCTCTCACTCAATTGTATCCGCATCTCTACGATTTCTGCAAATTCTTCTGGGATTTCTCCAAGGAGTTCACAGAAGAACCGCCTGACTCTATCACTGAAACAGAAAAGACAGAGATTGAGGAGGTTTTATCAGGAAATGTCACCTTAGTAAGGTCATCTTTTTGGCTTGCTCGCCATATTTAACACGCGCTATTTCGTTGATACTGTAGGAGCCGAATACGGATTCTCTCCTCAATTCTCTCACAATACCTCGAAAATCGGGAATCACTCTATCATTTCTCGATTCCGTGGAGAAGAGGGATATGTTTATGGAAAAAGCTCGGATGCACCTGATGAATGGAGATATAGAAACTTTATCTATCTTCACTCTGCTATTTCTCCAGGTCAACTTCGTATATTCTCTTCTTCGACGAAGATCCCTCGTAGACCAGAAATGGGAGTCTTATCTGAACGCATATTCGTGCGTTATGTCCCCACTCTCTTTCAGACAGAGGGGAGCCGGGGATCTGCGCCGGGGGATAGCTACTCACTGGCCCCCTGAGTACCCATATCCCGAAATTTTTGACGAGTCGGAGGAGGAATTCGAAATCGAGGTGAAAACGTACATCGATCAATTGGGTTCACTTCCACCTGACAGTGGTCAGCGTGTGGATGTCCTGTTCAATCTCGGGAACCTATACGCTGCGAAAGGAGATAACCCGAAGGGAGATGAGGAGGAGAAGGAGAGTATTCGGAATTGGCGAAAGGCAGACGAGTATCTCCGGGAAGTCATGATGTTATTGAGAGGAGATGACAACTCCGAACGCGCGCGCCAAATGAGGTTCGTGTGGGCGTCTAACCTCACTCGGATAGAAAATCGCACTTCAGGTACCCCCCTACATATACCTCTTAGGTCCTAAGGAATGTATTAGGAATAGTACCTAAAAGGTACTTGGGACGTTGGTCCCCTGGTCCATGGGACACTCGATGGACCGGTCCAAGCAAATGTGGTCCATTTGCCCATGGTCCTGTCTCCAATTCGGCCCAAAATTCTTGGGACGGTCCATGAAATCCGTGGACCGGTCCAAGATTGTCACTTGTCACTGGGTGTCAGGGGTCTTTTGGACCTCTTTTGGGCGCGTTTTCGCTCATTCATACGCTCAGAAAATACAATGATTTTAGATACATACCCTGTCATGTAGGGGCTTCCTAGGCTCTACTTCAGGAACGGAGTGTGACCTAGGTCTACTCAATAATTTTTACCCTACACATTGGTTCCTAGCACATGCTGCACTTTGAGATATCGTCTCTGTTTCGTCACATCGCATGTCCTTTGTTCTGTTCATCTGCCCATCTGCCCATGACCCTTACTCAATGAGATGTGTCTAATCTTGGCCATTGGTGTCCTCATTTTGAAACATTAAATACGTTCAAAGTTCTACACAACTTAGTAGTGGGGTTCTTGCTCTAATCGCCCACTTTCTGGTCCCAGTCTGACGGACCCTGACAAGCTCAAGCTGACAAGACCAATCCTCTCCGAGGTCCGGTCCACGGGCCACTTGAAACGTCCCACAAGCGACTTGGACTGGTCCATTAGCCCCTTTGGACCGTCCCAGCGGCCTATTGGACCAGTCCAACATCCCCCTTGGACCGTCCCACAAGCCCCTTTGGACCGGT
>JANAWD010000180.1:0-64887 GCA_027627245.1 Meripilus lineatus | reverse complement strand
CTACTTCTTTCTTTTTTTTTTGCTCCGAGTTTCGGCTAACCCTAACCCTAAGTCGAGGTTGGACAAATGCCAGCACTTGGCCAGTACACCAATTTTCACGAGTCGAACTCATTTTGTACCGTGTCTTATCCTGTACCTACTATCTTTCCTAACGATCTCGCTATAGAACAGTATTTACGAAACCCACTACGAGGGGGACCGTCAAAGCTCGTGCGACATCGGCTATGGTAGAGACGTCCACTTGCCAGTGGATTCTCAGGATACGTCTCCGTCGGTCCACCACCACCGCCAGGCCCGACTCCGATGTATCCTCTCGTTCTATCAGAGTTCCCTCTCACATTCAAAATCGCTTGAAATCAATGTCATCAAGGTCAGCAACTCTTCATCTGACGGTAACTACACGCCGAACTTCCTCCGTTCAGTCTCTACAACACGAGTTCTCCTTGATCATGGCCACACCATTACTGCACCAAGGCTGTTTACCGAGTCATGGGGCGTTTCAGAAGAAGGTTCATTAGGAAGCTTTGCCACACTTCTTCAGGAGAAGCCACCAACAGCACAAGGTTATCTGGCTTCTCGCGGCCTCCAATGCCCTCTTTAAAGAATCGATCGGGAGAGCGGTACCCCTGTCCACAGGCCGCTTCATCAGTGATTGCTATGTTGCGTTTACAGGCCCTGCTCGTCGTGGTCGCTTGTTCTTTCACTTTGGCGTTGGAGAATGGTGTCGCTCGACTTCCAGGTACTCAATTCGATACCTCATAATCTGTGAATACACGCTGATTTCCTGTAGTTTTGGGCTATAATAGTTGAGCCCTGCGGCCTCTTTTCACTGTAGCATCATCGGATGACTAACACATGAACTAGCGTGGAACGCGTTCCAGGTTTGCAAATCCCAGCTGTAGCGCCTCACCTTACAACCTCTGACTCGCCTTCCAAAGTGCAATATCGATGAGGACTTGATTTTCACGCAGGCAACGGCGCTGAAGACTTTGGGCCTACAGGCGAGCACTGTTCCCTTTTTGCTAATCTGGTTCTTGATTCTCAAGGCGGCCTCAGGCACTCGGTTATAATCATGTCAACCTTGACGATTGCTATGCCGAGAAGAATCGTTCTGCGGATGGCAGAATGGTCCCAGGTCAGTGTGTCGATCGAAGATCCTATCCATACGTTAGCATTTACTCGGATCGTGCAGACAAAATCAGATTCAAGAGTGGTTTTAATCACTTGACATCGAAACTTCATTCTATGGGTTTGTGAGTAGGCCACACCCTTCAGGCACGGTCTACTGACATCGAATCGCCATATCACTAGCAAAGCCGGAATTGTGAGCAGAACCCATTTTCGCCCACGAAATTCGCAAACGCTGAGAAACTGAACAGTACAGCGACTCAGGATGGTACACTTGCGCTGGATATCCAGGTTCGTTCCAGCACGAGGCAGTAGACGCAAAGACGTTTCAAGATTGGGGATTTGATTACTTAAAGTGCGTATTCCCAGTATTCGTATGTTTGCTGCTCACTATCCTCCAAGGTTTGACAACTGCGCGAGTAAGCCGTCCTCCGACACCTACGACTTAAGCTCGTCCTCTGACACTACTCGTGATCTCTTAAGTTCCCTACGATGATATCATTCGCGAGGGCATCGTCGGAAGTATGGATAACGTATCCTCTTCCGTTGGCTCTGGTTCTGACTTGATTTTTTATTCAGAATACCAGAGGATGTCGAATGCCATCATAGAACTGGCCAAAACCTCTGGAAAGCCGCCGCTTATATTCTCGCTATGTGAATGGGGCCTCGTGAGTTTTATTCTTGTGTATGCCTTTGGAACTTTCATTAATGCTTGGCATCGTCAGAGTCAAGTTTGGATGTGAGCTTTCCTCCCTAATGCGGCCAGCAAAACCCTCACTGACGTCAATAGCTGGGGAAAGCGAATGGGTCACAGCTGGCGTGTAAGTCGCAGAGTTCTCCTTTTTGGGACGGCAGGACAGTCGATCTGACGCGACCAAATGTAGACCACAGGCGACATTGGGCCGAATTGGAGATCTCTGGCTAGCATCATTAACTTGTGAGTATCTGAAGTTATAACAACTGAAGTGAATATTTACGGGTTTGAATCGTCGCACCAAGTAATTCTTTCATCACCACGGCCACCGATTTCTATGGAAGAAACGATCTTGATATGGTTCGTTCTTCCGTGCGGCTTGCGGACGGTTCATGCTGACATCTTGTATCCTCCACAGCTGCAGTTGTGCGTGTTAGAATCAGCGAGACTGAGAAGTGAAATCTGACGAATGATCGATAATCAGAGGCAACGGCGGACTTACCTTCGACGAAGCTAAATCCCACTTTACAGCTTGGGCATTGATGAAGTCGCCTCTTCTCATCGGGACCAACGTCAGTACCCCGTCCAGTCATCGCTCAACTTTCCGCAATTCTGATGATTTGATGGTTGTATGTGTAGCTTTCGAATATCACGCCGGATGTCCTTGGGATCTTATCCAATAAAGAGATTCTCGCCATAAACCAGGATCCCGTGGAAGGAACGAGTATAGCGCCTTTCCGATGGGGTGTCAACGTAGGTCTACACTTTCGACATCGCCGAGATACCAGTTCATAACTTTCAACTACCTTTTCCTGACAGCCCGATTGGACGAGCAATTCCACTCATCCAGCACAGTACTGGAGCGGCCCAAGTCAAAATGGTACTGTCTTCATGCTGGTAAGTACCAACAAATGCAATCCGGATTCCGGGCGCATATATCCATTGTACAATACTACAATACTGATGGAACCTTCTGCAGCTCAACACGCTTGACGAACCGGCGACGTTGTTCTTCAATCTTACTGAATCTCCCTGGATTCGCGCAGGAAGACAATACTCTGTCCGAGTACGTACCCTTCTCACCAGAGTATACTCACGAAGTTTTCGATCTTCGATTCAATTCGCTGTTCGTAGGATTTATGGACCCACACCAACAACGGAACCGCCATCCGGAATTTCACAGCCCCCAACGTCCCTCCCCACGGCGTCGTAGCTCTGCTCTTGAAAGACGCAGGAGACGAACCGGAAGGAATCTGGCCAAAGTGCAGTACTTGGTTCCAGTGTACGGATAAGAACGGGACGCATGTTCAGGGTTGAGTGGATTTCCCGTGGACTTCATGTGGATAAATGGCTTAGTTGTAACGAATGATTGTGGTTTTTTTGTTGCGTGGCCCTTGGCCTTCCGCTTTTTTTGCAACAGATTTTGACCTTGCGATGAGAATTCAAGGTTATGAGGAAGATTGAAGTTATCGATCGAAGTGAAGTGAAGGGAATGGACACTATTGGTGGATGATCTTCAAGAATCGCGGAGGTTTCAATCGGCGATTTGTGACCAGGATGGATTTCGAGCAACAGTCGCGTGCTGCCAGTGTAAACTGCAAGGCTTTTCGGAGAGGCATCGGACTATGAAAGCTCGCAGGTGGACGACGAATGTATATGTATATATAGAGCAGCTCGAATCACATGTATTACCAAGGTGATCCTCGAAGACTACTTGTCCCGGACAGAGTTCCAGCTCCAGTCAGCTAAAAGAAAAAATACACACTGTCAATTCCCAATCGGAACTGCAAACCCAAAAAGACGCACCACAATATTGATTTGCTTGTGAACCAAACAAAGATCTACGACAAAATATCCAACGAGGACGTGGGTGAGTACGAAGGCGAGGAGGTTGGAGGGTGAAAAGGAAAGGAAACAGAGAACGCACAATCAAGATACGACATGGCAGCATTATTCTGATCCTCCACCAACAAATCACTAAACTCGAGTTCCGAACCATCCATATTCTGCCTCGTGATCATAAACTTTGGAACTCGGCCTCCTCGTTCTAATTGGCGATGTGCGAGGATGTTACGGATTTGTGTGGATAGTAAGGAATCGATCCTCGGGAGTTGTGTCTGTGAATTTGAATCATAGGAGGGAGGAATTATCAGTTAGGGACGGTGGAGTGTAGATGAACAAAGGACGCACTAAGGATCGGTTGACGTCGTTGATATCTTCGACACCGAATAGATCCTGTAATAACTGCGGCGACACACTCGCTCCAATCCAAAGCATCACAACATCTTCATTATCTAAAAAAAACCATCACACAATTCATTCAACTCACCCGCTCAGGATCAAGGATCAAGGATCAAACTCACCGATGAGATATACCCCATGCCCAGCCATAAACAAATGACTATCCCGCATCAACGAAGGAAAATCAATGAACCCCGTATCGGGATCCGGGACTGCAATGGTTTCGTGGAGATCGTGGATAGCCATGAGACGAGGGTAGATGTGTTGGATGGTTGTTCGTGCGCTCATGCCCAGGATTTTGTGGGCGTATACGTTGCGGACGTCTGAAGTCACGTTTCGCGCTATAATGATAATGGGAATGAAAATAGTTATCAAGTTGAGTATATTGGGATAGCGTCGGACGAGAGTGGAGAGGGATGAGCACCTTTGAGGGGTTTGGTTTTCATCATGGATAATGTATAAACTGGTAGAGCTCGGAACGCTTCTGGGATAATAAGCTGAAAGTATCAAACGNTGAATTCTAGGTGAACCCCGAGTTGCTTTGAGCTTGTTGGTGTCATACCTGTGAAGGTGAAGTCGCAGCTGCACAATTCCTGCGATACCCCAACAAAAGTGCCGTACACTTCTCCGTGAGCTCTTCCTGAATATACGCAATCTTCTGCTGCGGCAACCTCGTAACAGCTACACCAAAATTCATCAGTACCAACCACGACTACGATGACATCGATGGGAATACCACACCTTCACGAAGTAGATGGCAAACCGTCGCATCCATATCCGCATACCTAAACACATTCCCCGCCAGCGTAGCCACCTGCAACGCAACATTACAAACCCTCACCCTCCTCTCCCCCTCCCTCGTCGTAAACAACACCGCCACCTGCAAAAAACGCATACCGTCTATCATCCAACTGCCCCGTATGTTCCAACTGCACCGAAACCGCCTTATCCTCATCCAACACCCCAAACTCAATATCAGATGCCGGGTTTTCATAGTAGTTGCCAAAGACTTTGGATATGCGGAGACCGTGGGAACAGCGGATTTTCATGACGGCGTTGTAGATGGTTTGACGGGTGAGGAGGTGGTGGAGTTGGGAGGAGAGGACGGGGCCGTCACGGGTGGGGTCGAAGCGGGGGTGGAAAAAGAGTTCTCCTCCTGTTCCTGAAGCTACGACGCCTACGACTCAAGTCAGTATCACTATCATGAACAAGGAACAAAGACGTGAGATTGGAAGTGGGGACGTACCGATGGAAGCGACGTCGATGACTTTGGACATGCCGAGGAACATACTGACTCCGATCCCTTCTTCTGAACATTGCACTGCGATGTTCTCCCATGTGTCGTTCCTGGGGATAAACAGCGTGCTCTCCTTGTCCGTATCATAAAGCGTAGACTCGTCTCCACGAGGTGTCAACGCTCCATGTCCGATTGTAGGTAATGTACAGGTGAAAGCGACAATTTGTCCACCTCGTCCTGATAGGGCTGCCAACCCGCCGACTAACGCTGATCCGAGTGCAGCTTCTCCAAAGGTTGTAAACTCTTCGCGCTGAGACAGTGAGGTGAGAAGTTTCTCTATAAGGGGTCTTTGAGGCAAGTTATGAGATGGTGTGAGCGGAATTGTGCGTGTGCGTGTGCTCACCGCGATTCTTGTGGATCGACAAAAAGACCCTGAACCGTTGGGACAAAGACGTCATCCAGATCGGCTACTACGAGCATATTGGCTGCTTCGAGGGTTGGCTATATAAGAAAATCAGCGCGCATGCCAGTGATAAATGGAAGAGAACCTTACAGTCAGGTCGTAGAAATGAAGGGTCGTGTCGAATGTCATGATACATATCCTCGAAGCAGCCGGGAAACAAGGTTCCACCGCGCCGACATCATTCGGAGAGGAACCATAAAGAATGCGAGATATAGATTCGCATGCTGATCTCGCAAAACCAGAGCATATAGCTTCCGTCGAAACTTCCAATATGAAGACATAGTCCAAGGGCTGTGGTATTCGATGACCAGTAGATGGAGCAGGTAGTATGGGTTGAAACAAAGGAGATATTCTAGGAGGTGGATGAGGGGCCCAGTACTCTTGAGAGACTGTAAAGTCGACGGTACCCTTTAGCAATTCGGGGCGTTGAGCATGGTCCAGGCGTAATAGATTTGCGTCGAGTCCACAGAAGTAGTCGGGGTGCACTGATCGGCAATGAATTCATAATGATAACCACGTATGCAGATGAGACATCAAAGGGAGACTCACCGTCAGTTTCGTGTTGGCATAGATTACATTTCCATCGATTCCCACCCGCGACCCAAGTACACCAGGCGTTGATATAGCCCCTACACCTCGCACACCTCGCCGGACCTGCCTCTCCAGTATCAACCAACGGTACAGGCTCCTCTCTCGGATCCAGCGGCGCAAACGGCTGTATAATCGCTGCCATAGGTATCCGACATTCCGACGCCAACCGAGATGTACTAGGTACATTCCAAGTCGAAACGCGGACAAACTTTGGGGATGAATTGCCTGAAGGTCGAAATTCAGCAGAGGATTATGAACGACCGCTTATGCGGACCTTGGTCAATTGCGACATATTCTGTGGTGGAAAGAGGGACGTGACTGCCTGGGAGTGTTGTGTAGGGTGTCCGTTCCCATGTTTCCTTGTCTGCTTCGATGACTTCGATCGGTGAGGGGATCTGGTGCGGGTCGATGGCAGCTCGGAGGCCTGCGAGAAAGTCAGCACTAGGACCAAGGGGTTAGGAGAAGCGTACCTTTGTATGAGAGACCTGCGCTGTGGGGAGGCTGGGGGATGTGCGAAGAGGATGCGCCGTGAGCATACATGGACGATAACCAAGGCGAGCCAATCCTCAGAGCGCCCGTCCACCGTCATTCAATCCACCAAGCGCCCGCCACGCCTCTTGCTCTCATCGACATCATCAGCTCTTTGGCAGAAATGATGAACGCTCCTGCTGTGAGTACACACTCTGCCATAGTCTCATCCAACTCCTTATTCGCACATAGGTTCCATCCCTAGCGTTCCAGGACGCCGTCCAACAGATCTCCGAGATTATCACCCTCGAGAAGAATCGCACTCTCGAAAAATGCCGTGTTTTGTATGAAGAACTTGAAACTGAACACGCTCAGGTACGTTATCCATTCCTCGACAGAGTCTTCCTGACACCTCACATCTCGAACCAGCGTCTTGCAGAACTTGCAGTTGCCAACGAGAAGCGACAAACAGCAGAAACCGAACTCGCCAACATCACTGCTGAAAACGCAAGGCTCAAACAAGAGCTCGAATTCGCAAAAGCAGACGCCGAGAAAGCTAGGCTCGAAACGACGAACTATCAACTACAATACAATGGGATTTGCAACGCGCTTCTGTGTTCTGATATACAGCTCGCCGGCACGGTGAGGATGGGCAAGAAATGGGAAGACCAAATGAGGACCTGCATACGCAATCAGCAAGAGATTCAGGTACAAGGAGGTCCGGCGGACGAAGATGTCATCAGGGAATACCCTGTAGACCCTGATCATGCCAATCTCCAATTCCAAAACCTCTATCAAACTCTCCTCCAAATCCAACGCTTCCTCCAAGCAGGAAACAAAGCCGTTCGATACTGGCGTGATCGCGCTCTCAGAGAGGTGAGTGCCAATACGCCTGATCTCACATGTTTTCACCTCACGGTGACCTTTCCAAGAATCCAGTTCTAGGCGATCTTTCATTCACTCGGTCAACTATCTTCTCGTCTCATTTTTCAGATACCCCAACCATGCCACCGGCCTCTTCTCCCACTCGGGCTATCTCTGTATCCAATTTCCTTGTCAATCCCCAGAATATCAACCACTTGTACCAGATTTAATTCCAGATACCATTGAGGATGTCCTTGGACTTGCTCCTCCACCGGACCATGATTTTTTAATGGACAGCTTACCGAGTCACTGTGGTCAATCTCCATTTCCATCTCCATCTCTATGCCCTGGACTCGAAACTGAGGACGATCCTATGGATGTTATGAAAGAAGTTGAGACTCGGGTCGTTGAGTTGCAAGTTGAACCCGTACCTGAGAAATCCCTCTCCCCAACTCTCAGTCATACACCTTCTCCGCATAACTCTCCGCATAACTCTCCACAGATTTCTCCCCAGGTAACCGGAGAATCAGAGAACGTCAGTACACACGGAACAGGCAAAAAGTGGCACCTTCTTCCATCCCCCGCTATTCCTAGGTACCCAAAAAGGTTCCCTGTCCCTCGGCCACCATTTGCGCCGGAGAGAACTCAACACAGGGTTGCTTTCGTTTTTGTCGGTGATATTCCCGAGGAGGATACGTTCAATATCAGGACCGTTCAGCTTAGAGGAGCTGATCGGCCTGATAATGCAGATCCTGCTTTAGATTGACGTGGACTTGTCATAGATCCTATTATTCGTCGTATTGCTCTCTTGCTTTCGTGTTGCTTTCGTGAAGTATCTCAGTTAAGTTGTCGTTGTATCATTATTCTTGGATATCTTTTGCTTTGTCGACTCGGTCATCGTAGTGCGCGGATTTAGAAGTACTCGTCGTCTCTGATAATCGCTTTCAATCTTCTGTTGATTCCCTCGCTGTCAGTTATCTTGTAAGTGTTTTGTCGTACATAGGATTTCTTGCTTTCGGATTGCAAAAATGTCGTGTAGAGTGGTTTCGTACTGTACAGGTTCACCCGTTCAATGTAGATAATGGTATTCGTATAAGATAAATTACGCAGTATATATAACAACACTTGACGAGCAGAAGGAGTTGATCCGAATGAACATCACATATCGTCGACGCCCCATTGATAGCTTTCAGCACCGCGACGTTTGTTCTCATTCTGGCGTTGAAAGAAGCGCTTCTCAAACCCGGTCCCTCTGTCTGCGAAAAGTCAGCACGCGTATATACCCCATCTCGATACCAAGTACGCACCGACACCGTCCCATCTGTACCCCGGTTTAATGCCAAACCGATTCGGCGGCGGCATCGGTCCTGTATACTCAGGTTTCCTTGGCCCTTTCGACCGTTTTTCTATAACCCATCCATCTCACGCCCACGCAACAAAGACACACAACGAAGTGAGATGAGACACTCACGGATAAAAACGCAGCAGCAGGATCATTCCACCTCTCCTCCGCCTTCATCGCCGCATTCATATCCACATCATCCACCCCTCTCGCAAACGCCTTCCCCTTCAAATCCTCCGCCTCCTTCCTCTTCTTCTCCACTTCCTCGCGTTGAACGAGTCCTTTCCCCCATTCCATCTTTTTTGCTTCGCGTTCTTCTTTTTCGCGTTTGCGACGTGCGGCGGAGGCGCGTTCGACGGCAGTGTCGATTTTTTGGCCGGAGGCGTCGCGGTAGATGGTTTCTTGTGCTGCTTCGATTTCTTCTTTACTGAGCTCGTCTTTGGAGGCTCTGGATTTCCCGAATGTTTTCTTCATTTGAGCGGTGGTCATTAAACCACCTTTGAATGGTTCGTCTTCTTCTGCTATTACTAGGGGTTGTTCGTCCGCGGGTTCGGCTTCAGGCGGTGGAGTATCGTTATCATGATCACCAGGTCGAACCGTCGCCCATCCTGACCCTCCTGCTTCTGCACGTTGTTTCTTCTTGAACCTTCTGTCTGAAGCTACGACGGCTTCGGAGGTGTCTTCTTCGTCAGAGTGGGGTTTGGGGTCTGCGCCCCAGCCGAGGATGTCATCGTCTTTAATCATCGAGGAGGAGGAGGATGAGGCTTTGGCATTAGTACTGGTACCACTGGCAGTAGTTTTGCGTTTCTTGCGTTTGGGACCGGAGGTGCGGGCGAGGATGGCGTCGGCTTTGGGACCGGACATGTAGTTTGCGGCGAGGTAGGCTTTCATCGAGGCAGACATTGTGCAGCAAGAGAACGAAGTAGGGTCAGAGTACAGTGTAGGTGATAGATTCAGAGCTCGAGGTGGAGAGTCAACTGGTGCATCAGCCACCTGTCAATGGGCGCTTCTGATAAATACAACCTTCATATATTTATGACATAAATATACATTTGTATGCTATTGTTACGATACCCTTTTTTACTTGTGCTTCGGCTTTCAAGTCCCCTGTTGTTTTTCACATGCAAATGCAGCCGATCGCAAGATGCGGGGAAAGGCTAATTGTTGAAAGTGTCATGATCATATGCCGGGCTCACTTGCTTGTGTGGGCGGGCGTATAAAACATGGGGCTCCTGGGGCTACTTCGGTCAAAACGGTACGTCTATCCTTGGTTTCTACCATCACAAATTCTCATTGTGGTCTCTAGCCCTAGCAGCTTCAAACAATCTTGGACTCGCAAAGCATTGTATAATTTGAACTTGAACCCCGGACTCTTGCCGACTCGTCAGCGATTTTCGACGTCTTCGCCAGTTAGGATGTTAGTGACGCCTCTTACGGAACTTCTCAAGATTCAGGTGTGAGTGTGCAGGATATATGGAGCGGCTTGACATTCTGAATGGACGTCCTTTGTTAGTCCACTTGTGCAGGGTGGAATGCAATGGTGTGTCTGGTGTTTAACAGGTCATGTCAAGGATTCTGTCTAATGAGCCTGTTTCAGGGTCGGCGTACCCAAGTTAGCTGCTGCAGTTTCCAATGCAGGCGCTCTCGGTATACATGTAATGTTACCATCATCGTTCCTGTCCTGACTTTCATACAGGAATCTTGACGGCACTCACACAACCAAGCCCTGAAGACTTGAGGATTGCCATCCGCGAAACACGGAAACTAACTTCCAAACCATTCGGTGTCAATATTACCCTGTTACCTTCGATAAATCCGCCTGATTATGAGGGGTACGCTCGTGCTGCTGTAGAAGAAGGTGTACGCATTTTCGAAACAGCGGGCAATAATCGTGAGTCACGTAGTCTTTTTCTTTCTGCGTTCGCGCTAATATGGCTGCATTCAAAGCTGGACCTTTGATCAAGTACTTCAAGTCGAATGGATGCATTGTTTTGCATAAATGTACTACGATTAGACATGCGAAGGTGAGTGGGCGACTTTTTGTTTGAACCTCGGGCAGGGCATCGGTCAACGACTCAACGCCGAATCAACAGTCAGCAGCACGGCACGGTGTAGATGTTCTCAGCATAGACGGGTTTGAATGTGAGACACGGGTTTCTAGGTCCTAGACATTGTGATTGCTTACACATATATCATACCACGCGATATTCAGGTGCCGGTCACCCGGGAGAAGAGGATATTGGTGGTTTGGTGTTGGTACGTTAGGCCATTTCTCTCTGGTTGGTAGGGTCCTGGTTCGGGGATTGAGTTTTTGTTTTTATCAGCTTGCTCGTGCGGCGCAAGAGTTGAAGATACCCTATATTGCTTCTGGAGGGTTGGCGGATGGGCGTGGTCTCGCTGCTGCTCTTGCTCTTGGTGCATGTGTGAGTAGTCTTCTGCCAAGTCTTGAGGATGGACATTGATTTTGGTTTTGGTTAGGGTGCTAATATGGGTACGACAAGCGTTTTATCTGTCATCCGTATCACATCATTGACCTTTGTTCTCAGGAACGAGGTTCATGTGTACCGTCGAGAGGTTTGTTCCATGTATAAAAATTCTATTCCTTCATCTGAGCGCACCTCTATCTCAGCCCTATTCATCAGAATATCAAAGACAAGATAATCGCATCTACGGAACAAGACACGGTACACATCTTCCGAACACTTCACAACACAGCTCGCGTCTACAAGAATGCAGTCGCAAAGGAAGTCGTCGCCCTCGAAAAGCGCCCTGGCGGAGCCAAGTTCGAAGACGTACGCCATCTCGTTTCTGGAGTGAGAGGAAAAGTCGTTTATGAGATTGGTGATCCCGATTATGGGATTTGGACTGCGGGGGAGTGTGTTGGGTTGATTCATGATTGTCCGACGGTGGAGGATTTGGTGAGGAATATTGAGAGAGAGGCTGAGGAGGTTATTGAAGGGATGGCGAAGTTGAGGGTGAAGGTTGTGAAGGAGAAGGCGAAGTTGTGATCGTTGTTTAGGTGCGTTTTTGGATGAGTACTTTGCACAACGAATTGACGATTGTTTTCCAAGTGGGTCATGGATGTACATTACTACTACACCTACCAATTGGATGCATTTATATGAATTAGCTATCATATTGCGCGTTGCCTCCTTTGTTGATCCTCGCACCAGGACAGTATTCTCTCAAATTGTGAGCGCTTTTCGTCTTGCCATCCCTTCGACTTTACTGATTTTCGGGTCCTGTGAGAATAATTCAAAGGCTTCGGGACATCTGAGTGGGATATCGACAAGAGTGAGGTACATCTCTTACCCCTGCTGTCCAAATATCTTGGGCCACGTCCCCATGTTCATTTTTCCGGATATGCGTTAACGTCCCACACCCAGAGCAGTACACGTCATGTGCGGTTTCCCGCCCTTGTCGCCCTTGCATCATCGCATCGTATATGAAGTCTGCGGTATGCACTTTGCGTCCCACGGCGGTCCATACCCTCGACAATATGCCCATCAGCTAATCAGACTTTGCGGCAAAGAGTCACAGAGACACATGGACATGCGGGAATACATACCAATCGATAAATTCCGTCCATTTCTGACATTTGGGGCATTGACGAGGAGGACAGGTGACGTAGGTGCTTCCGACGTTGAGTGAATGAAAGTCGCGTCCGAAAAAGGTGGTCAGGCGTGCGGATTCGTTGGAGCTGATGACCCACATCCAGACGTCGGTGTCGTCTTCTTTAGATAGGTCGTCGAGGTAGATGAATTTTGGACGTTCCATTTTATGGTTCTACTGGATGAGGTGGGTTTATATGCGTCGTGTGTGGTGAGTGGGAGTTTGGTTTACGATGTATTTGGTTTTGTTGATGATGTGGTTTTACAGGATGCAGAGGATGGTGGTGATGGGGAGGGGTCAGTCGATGTGTTCGTGTCTGGATATCGATAGAAGCATCCTCGGTATCTCAGGACTCAGCAGTCGCGCAAACTCAAACTTTAATCTTGACAGGTTCAGCATGGACCCTTTTAGAGAGGTTGACGCTTGCGATGTGCCACGGTGAGCAAGGCGGTTGTCCTATCTTCTGAAGCTAAATTTAGACTTTAGGCTGGACGCGGGGATTGTGGCCGCTTTCAATGAACGGGAGCTCTCCTCGGAACATCAACGATGCTGTTCGGGTTCATATTCCAGGAGTGAAGCCCCGCAGAAGCGAATCGGATGTACTTTGGATTGTAGAAGAGGACAATTCGCTATTGTAGTCCCGAGAGGGTAGCAAGCCGTATTTTTCATTGGGATACTAGATGTCTCTACTCTCAAAATCTGCGTTCTACCATGGTGTAGCGGTGAGTAGCCATATGCTCCGAATCACGCAACGGTCATTTTTGACCTTGAGGTTTGTGTGATAGTGGAATGGAGGAACGTTTCGCAAAGATAACGAAGTCGTCTTCTCTTTTGGAGCATTCTGTGGAGTCCCAGTTCGCTCTACTTAGTAGTAAGGTAGGGGTATATGGGTTGATTCGATGCGAGAAGTCCCTTAAGCAACTGTCTCCTGACCTCGAGAATCTGGGTAATGGGGACCACATCGAATTGAACCCCTCATTGAAACATCTACGAGTGCTTGGCCCTCGCTCGATGCTGAACCACGGGCTGTCTAGGCCGTTTTCAATGACGTTCTCAATGGTTTAGGACCAAATACTACAGGGCTCTCATTCATCGGAATTCATTGGACTTGTAGCATCCTCGCCCGAGTCTGAGGCCCGAGGGCCTATAAATACACGGTCTTGTTGAGGTGGTCGTTCCCCAGCCTGTTCTATCAATCGCTCTCAAATATCTACTCAAACATCCTCAACCACTTTGCATCATGGAAGGAACTCAGGTTTGTCATTACTTGCCCAGTCCACTCTCAGCATCGCTCATGTTTGAAATGTAGAACAACAAACCCCAGACCGCAGAGGTTTGTCGTGAAAGTATCCCTGATTGGATTCTTACCCTGATTGGATGATGTGTTTTGTTGTTGCAGACCACTCGCCTCCACTGGCACGGCATTTGGAGAGTTTATGACGCCTGAGGAGATTCGTCTTTAGTGAGGCTGAGATTTTTACGGTCACCAAGTATTCAAGCACTAACCGGTTGGTTTTACTGATTATAGCAGTGGGGAACATGATGTACCTTCCTGTCGGGACCGCTGAGGTGTAACGTGTTCGTGGATTATGCGTTCAGTCAGGTCTTGATTACTACACCTGTTTCTTCCCCAATTATCGATCGTGTTGTCTGTTGATTGCTTGTAAACCGTTGATGAGGAAAATATATACTTGAAGTGTTGCAAATATGAGAGTGTCAGCACACCTCTCTGGGTCAGTCACGGACCAACCTGGAGAGTTGCTTAATTAAGTTCAAGTTAATTCGGAAAATCCCGAGGACGCCGATATGCGTTCGTCAAAAGTTCGAAACCCATGATTGCATTTCATAATTGATTGGACCGTCCGTAACCACCACCTCCATTCCCAGGTTCGAAGAAAAGTCGTGCATGAGATCGGTAATCCTGATTATGGCAATTGGACTATGGGTGAGTTTGTTGAGTTGACTCACGATTGCCTGGTGGAGGAGGATAATGAGAGGGAGGTTGAGGAGGTTATTGAGGGGATGGCAAATCTGAGAGTGAAGGTTGTTCCGCAGGAGGCGGAGTTGCGATTGTTATTCAGGTGCGCTTTGGGATGCACAATTTTGACACAGGTGATGAGCTGACGATTCTTTTTGAAGTGGTATACAGATGTACTTTACTACTACGGCCACTAATCGAACACATTTTCGTCAATCAAGCTATGCTATTGTACACGCCTCCTCTGGTGATCTTTGCGCCGGTTTAGTATTCGCCCTTTCCATGAGCGTTTTTCGTCTTGCCCCACCTTCTTTGACTTCCCTGACTTTCCAGCCTTATGAAAATAACCAAAGGTTTCGGGCAAGTCAGTGGGATATCAACAAAAGTGGGTTATGTCTCCTAGCCCTGCTGCCTAAATATCTAGGGCCACGTCTCCATGATCGGTTTTCCTTCGGATACGCGTCAACGTTCCGTATCCAATTACACATGCGCAGTCTCCCGCCCTTGTTCTCCCTCCTTCTTCGCACTAGTCGATACCCGTCCGCCCAGTCCAGAGGTCCAGAGGTCCAGACATCCTTCGGCAATCGAGAATACTTCAAGCACGAACCAATGAGAGGACGTCTTTGTCTCTCGCGTTTCGGACACAACCCTCTTTTAATATATAGATTTAATATATAGATCGTACAGAAGTCGGCGGCATGCACTTTGCGTCCCATGGCAGTCTACATTCTCAATAACACACCCATCAGTTCGTCAGAATGCTGGTAAGGTGACACATGCACACTTGGGATGCAATGACATACATATGCACTGTACACATTGTATCCAAGTGAAGTATGCGGTACATACTAATCGATAAATTCAGTAGGGAGGTATCTTTTGACCATGTTATTCGTTATGGATTTTGTAAGTCCACCCCAGGTTCATCCCGGCTCATATCGGACCTTGTTGGGTTGGTAGTTGTCTCTATTCGTAACGTCACTCGACTGACCTCGGAGTATCGTTATCTCAGGTTTTTGTAGGGCACCATTCATTCAACTACGACCCAAACAGCACTGTGCAGAAATCATCATGACAGAGCATCAATCTAGCTCTCAATGACTCGTAGAGTTCGCCGTATATTCAGAACCTCCCACAATCGATGGCATTTCCGATTTCTGGGCGAGTAAGGTGAAGTCTTTCTACAATACGGGCGGAATCTCTGAGCCTAAATGATTGGTATCAGATCATTTATATTTCTTCATGCCCAGTTCGAGGTTTTCTAACCTACGATTGGTTCCTTTCATTCCAATGGTGCCACGTTCTTCGGAGTCTATGGCCGTTACCAGTAAGCAGAAGCACTTTACGAAACCTGACCTTGAGGTTCCCGTAACGGCAAAGAATGCTTCGCGAAAGATCGAAAACCTCTTCTCCTAAAGCCTTCGGCGGAAGTCCGGCTTGCCCCAATTAAAAGGTAGGAGAATCTGGCTTGACTTGATAGGAGAAGGCCTATTTGCAACGACACCACTCAGCTTCGACTGACCATGGAACATCGCTTCCTCGAGGTCTTTTCTGGGCATCATTCATTCAAGTGTGATCCAAGAAGCATGCGAACATCATCATTATCAAAGCCTCAATCTAGCTCTCGACGACTCCACGACTCGTTCGCCGTATGCTCGGAACCTCCCACAATCGATGGCAGTGTGCCTGCTGAGCGTGTAAGTCATTCCGCAATACGAGGAGAATATCCAAGCCCAAATGATTGGGGTCAGAAAATTACTGCTTATTCACGTCAAATCCTAGGCTCTCCAAGCTACCGTCGGTTTCTTTCATTCTTATGTTACGGTATTCGTCGGGGTATTGTCGCCGTCATCAATAGCAGAAGCTCTCTGCGGAGAATTGATATTTGGTTAGTTCCTAGAGTGAGTGGTCCATCATTCCTGACCTTCAAGTTTGCGTAATAGTAAGGAATGTTTCGTAAGAGATCGAAGTCCAAAAGCATCCTGAGAAATTCCGTCATGTAGGAGAATCTGGGTTTGGTTCACGAGAGAAAGCCTAACTCCCTTTTACAGCTCCATCCAAGAGCTTGCGAGACATCGGGGCCCAATTCAATCACATAGAAACAGCCCTTGGTGTCATTTATGCTGGGTTCCCGGATGAATGGGCCGTGTTCTCCATGATTAGGGAGAAAATGCTACATGGCTATGATTCTTTGTATGGTCAGTATCCGTGCCCGAGTCTGCTGGCCTATAAATACGCGATCATTCTGAAGTGATCGTTCCCCAACCTGTTCTGTCAATAGCTCTCTCAAACATCTTCTCGAACATCTCCAAACTCACAGCATCATGCAAGAAATCAAGGTTTGTCATTTCTTGCGCGACCCATGTTGGATGTCACTCATATATTCGAATTGTAGAAGGACCACCAACAGACCAAGGAGGTTTGTCTTGAAGGTGTCCTTAATTGGGTTCCTGACTTGATTTGATGCAATTCCAGACCACTCGCGTCTTTTGGATCCCAGCCGTGCCTTGGATAGTTTACGCCTAAGCAGATTCGCCTGTAGTGAGATTGAACTTATTCATGGTCTCCGAATGCCTATGCACTGATAAATCGTTTTTACCGACTCTAGCAATGAAGGGGGCATCAATGACGGGAATATGGTGTTCCTCACAGGTTATCGGGACTGCTGAGGCGTAATTTGCCCATGGATTGTGCAATCAGGCCTTTATGAATATACTTGTTGCCTTTTCATTTATTGATCGTCTTTTCTGTTGATCTTTTGTGAAACATTGAAATGAACGATATCAGATATTTGAGGTATTGCGAATAGGGAGGGGTCAAAATTGTCTCTAGTTGGATTCCTGACCTGATTGGATGCGGTCCGTTATTGCAGGTCATTCGTTTGCAGTGGTCTGGAGGCCCCTGGGTACGTTATGAGGACTAGACACTTTCGTCCTGAGTGAGACTGAGCTTTTTATGGTTTCCAAGTGTTCAAATACTGACCAACGGGTCTCAATAATTCTAGAAATCATGACGCGAGCACGGCCTGCCTCCTACTATCGAATCGCTGAGGCGTGTCCATGGATTCAGGCCTTGATGACCACACCTGTTTCTCCTCCATTTATCGATCGTGTTTTCTTTTTTGCCAGAGACTAAGATAGAGATATCATTTATTTGAGGTGCTGCGAATTGGAAGAGTCAGCATACAACACCATGGTCAAAGCAGGCCATAACTTAGACAGTTACTCGATCGGGTCGCTTCGGGAAATTCCGGGTGCATCGAAAGCCATTCACCGAAACTGACGAACTCAGACGTTCAATGTCGTTCATTGTTTGCACCTCACATCGATTCGACTCAGTCGGCTCGACTCTGGCTGCCATCTTGTCTCTCGTCTCTGGGGCCCGTGAGGCTGAGGGAACGGAAAAGCTGAGGGTGACAGAGAATGCGAAGATGTGTTCCAAAAGAGGGATGTAATTTCGATTGTGTAGTACGTACGTTGAAGTGAGTTATTCTTCGTTCTGATGGAATTTATTTTTGTTTAGCAACGCTGATTCGCGGGGCGAATGGTATAGGGATAAGTCGTCCTGTTATCCGTCTGGATATCGATGGCTCAGGAGTCGCACAAACTCGAACTCGAACTCAAATCCTGAGGTGCCCAACCGTGCACCTCTGTTGGAGAGGCTACCGTAACTACTTGCACTGAGGTCATTCACGGCTGATGTCCAGTCTCCTAAAACCAAGTCTTGATTCCAAGGGGAATTCCGATGAGCTCACAACATGATGGGACGGTTCCAAATTGTGAGCGGGTCCTGTCTCGCAGAGGTACACTGTTCTAGTCTTCGACATTCGATGTCCATAAATCCAGTCATGATGACGCGATTTGCGCTGACTTTCTCGAGCATCTGGCAACGTGAACGGGCCGTCGCGAGATCTTCGTTCTTGACCGACACTCTTGCCTTCTATTGGGTAACCCTCATCCAAGCCCCATACTGGGGCCTCATCGTTCCAAGAGACGCTTTGTGTCGATTCCAAGAAGTTGAACGGGGAGCATCAGGCGTCGGGTACAATAGGTCTCGGCGTGAGATCCCCGAACCGATACTGTAGTACGTGATGAACCAAATCATACTGTGCAATGATTTATGTTGTTACCTATAATAGGGTCATCATCGGAGTTCTGTGTGTTAGGTCCGTCCTTGGTTCAATCCTACTCCATCACTACTACTCCGCCCTATTTGTTTTTGCTGGTGATATAAATACTCAACAGGCAAAGTAATAAATCCAAGTTGAGACTATCGAGGAACGACCCCGGAGATGTTGGCAAAGAATCACATATTCAATGAATCCTGAGTATGGAGCTATATTTCCTTCGACCAGAGTCATTCCCCGGCTTCCATTCATCCAAGGCCGCAAGTGACGTACGGCAACTATCTTCATTAACGGGATGTTGGCCTCGTCCCGAGGTCGCCTCTCGTACAGGTCACAAATGGGGTTTGAAGGGTGCTGCCACTCCCCCTGATAGGTTGCTTGGCGAGCAAAGGAGTGGTTTTTGTTCTGTCATACGAGAACAACGCTTGATGTTGACTGACGAATGTCATTCTGATTCTTGTTCACTTCCAGTACTGTGAGAGCATTGGTTCCATCCGCTCGATGCCATAAGCAATGTGGGGCATTGAGGCAAGTATCGTGAATTCTAAGTCTTCAATGGCGCATGTGCTCCTTGCTGAATGTTGATACCTCTTTCCGGTTCGTCGTAGGAGCGGACCCCCGCAGTGTCCCCGGATCTCGGATCTATTGCCCAAGCACGGAGGGGGTGATGAATGACTGCTCGTTGCACGACACTTAGCATGCTGATGCAGCTTGCTTCGCTGCGATCCTGGGCCCAATATTCCTTCCTCAACTATTGTGAGTGACCAGGTGTCAGGGATAGCGCAATTTCTGGCCCTGATTCCGTATTCTTTGTGTTCGTAACGATGTGTGCAAGAAATGATGGGCAAGCGATCGAATCCCCGCTCTCCAGGAGTGTGATACGAACTTGATCTTTGCAGTACTCGAATTTCCAGATAGCGTTGTTTTGCGGTGCGACCATCAGGTTGTTTCATTGGAAGACGACATGGATCAATGAAATTCTCGCAATGTTTCTTGTGCACTGGCACCCGAGCAAGCTTCGAAGGGCTAAGCTTCATTGAGTCGACGGTTTGTTCAGAAGTCTGGCGTAAGTGAGCACCAAGGGGGTCGGGTGAATAATCAACAACGACGTTCTCAATGATCACGAAAGGATGCTGATGGTGCTTCCAGTTGTCGAACTCATAGCAGTGATTTGTTGCCTATAAATACAAGGAGGATTGAGGAGGGTATTCCCCAGCCCGCTTTACTACTCGCTTTTAAACATCTACTCAATCTCAATCCAACCTCTCTACTACTCTAGCATCATGCAAGGAGCCCAGGTTCGTCATGACATCGCCCTCCATACCTAATTTCACTCATCCGCGCGTATTTCAGACCACCCAGACTGCAGAGGTTTGCTGAAATACTTCTTCCGCTATATTCTGGTCTGATCGCATTTGTTCCGTTGTTGTAGAGCACTCGCATCAGGTGGCACGGGTTGTGGGCCGATTACGGCAACTAAGGCAACGTTGTCTTCGGTGAGGTAGTCGTTTCTACGTGTTCTCTAAGCCATGAGTTTCTGACCATAGACTCTCATGGTTACAGCAATGGCGGGAACATGGTGTATTTTCCAAGTTATCAGGACTGCTGAGACGTAATGTGTTCGTGGGTTATGCAATCAGGCCTCTATACACCTACGTCCCCCATTCATTCATTAGTCGTGTTGTCTCCGGTGAAGTGTTGAAGGGGAGAAATGTATTTTGTGAACTGTTGTGATTATTGAAGCGTTGGACGTTGTTCCTCAACTGATCATGCGTGAAGAGCCAACCTACAGAATTGCTATATACGGTTACTCCGGAAATTCCCGGAGATGATCAGCGTCCGAAAAAGAGCTGTCAACATGTCAACTGGCTTGGCAAGTCCTCAATCGACCCCAACCTCGCGGTTTCACTGGACCTTCATTCAACCTTCTTTGTAACTCGTGACGTAGCGCGTCCGGCTTCATTTACCAAATACCATGTATTGAATTCAAACCAGTAGGCCAGTCGTGGTATGTGGCAATCTCGTGATACAATCATGATGCACGAAGTCGCAGCCAGAGCCAGACTGACATCATCGTTGCCATTCCGGCACTTATTTGAATGGGTTGTACAACTCCACATCGGATTCCCATGTCAATGCTACATGCGCCTCTCAATTCATGGGAATGGATTTGACCCTGATTATCCCATTCATGTCAAAGTCATACCGTGCGTGTTCAGAATCTTCTCGTGTCGGTTGAACATCACATCGTCTTGGACTCCTAGGTCTACCTCGTCTCATATCTCGGTAAACTTATATCCTCCCTCTTCCGATAATCATTGGTCGATATTAGCATGCTTGCATATTACACCCGAAATTACACTGCAAATCGCCATTCTTTCAATCATTGGGGATCATTTGCCTCAGTCCAAAGAAGTCCCGATCGTCGATTCTTGACCCTTACCATGCGTGAGTTCATCATATATTTACCCTTAACGGGTCTGTAATCTATAGATCTAATAAATGGCAGGTTGGATTGCTACCGATCTCTCTGTCCTGTCAATCAATAGACACCATGAGGTACAACAATTGACCGTACCCGGTTCACTGGTGTCTGATGTCTGCTCTTCAACAGGTTTCTAACCAGTCTCTGTGCTTATATCTCACATCGTTCGTACATCATCCCTACCCATGTGCATAACTGCATGTGCCTCAACTTGTCTAGCACCTATTCGCATTGGTCTTCGATGTCAATGGCATCGAACCTCCATGTGCTTCACTCGGACACGTTGTGGTCAAGATTCCGCGCCGTCTTTCTATACGGGCTTTGAAGAACCTATAAATTGTGCCAAGGATAATTTGTGTCGACCGTCGTTCAATCGTCCTTTGAACACTCGGATTCGAGATGAAGGTCCTTGAAACCCTTTCTTTTTTGGCCCTTGCTGTCTCTTTTGTCTCCGCCGAACCAACCTTGGTCAAACGAGCAAATCCTCTCGGTATCGACATCTCCCATTATCAGGGGACTGTGAATTTCAATACCGCCAAGGCGAACGGAATTGCCTTCGTGTACATCAAGGCAACAGAGGGGACGAGTATGTAACTCTCCCTCAGTACCGCACCTACCCTGTCATGACATTGTTTCCTAGGCTTCATAGACTCGACCTTCAGCTCCCATTATACAGGAGCAACAAATGCAGGTCTCATTCGCGGCGCATATCACTTCGCGCACCCCGACGTTTCATCAGGTGCAACTCAGGCCAACTACTTCCTGGCTCATGGAGGTCGGTGCACTCTTGTTTCTCAAGGAAGTGGGCTCAATCCTCTTAGGTGGTTGGTCCGGTGATGGAATAACCTTACCGGGAGCACTCGATATCGAATGTAAGTACGCCGTGGGATATGTCGTCTCGCTCTACCATAAATTAAGCACACATTGGTTTGTCAGATAACCCGAACGGGGCCACATGCTACGGTCTCAGCGCCTCAGCCATGGTTTCTTGGATTCGCGATTTCTCTAACACCTATCACACTCGAACAGGGGTGTAAGTTCAACAGATTCATTCCACGTGATTCCCACATTAACAGACACACCCTTCAGATACCCCGTCATCTATACCACTACTGACTGGTGGAAGACTTGCACAGGCAACAGTGCCTCATTCGCCTCTACTAACCCGTTGTGGATCGCACGCTACGCTTCCAGTATTGGGACGCTACCTGCTGGGTGGTCGTAAGTCCCGTTTCCAATGTACGATCCGTTACTGAGTGAGGGCTTGTAGATTCACTACTTTCTGGCAATACGCCGATTCTGGCCCGAACCCCGGAGATCAGGACTTGTTCAATGGCGATTTGGCCGGATTGAAGCGGTATGTGTCCATACTCTGACAATGCCTCATCTTTGCATTGATCCCAAACCTCTTTTTGCAGACTTGCCCTCGGATGAGACATCTTGGATTAGCATCATCACACGCTCGGAAATTCAGCATGAGACGGCTCTCTTCTTGGTTTGCGAATATAATCACCGTTCTTGTAAAATTGAAGTAGAATACACGCTGTGACGCAACGTGTAGGCAAAGACATTGTGGATCAGAGTCGTAGTGCAAATGATCTCGCAAAACGTGAGTCATTTTGAGCATCACCGGCATGAAATGAATGGACTTCGATGGAAGCTGTCATGAAGGCTCAAAACCCGGAGGCCGAATGTCCAAACAGTGCGAGACGCCATCCCAAGTTGCTGGTTCAAGAGGATGTGCGCCGCCTATAATTTATTTAGGCCCCTTTCCTCCCAGGACGCGCCTTGGGTAAGGGTGCCGGGTGTCGAGGACGGCTGAGGTGATGCGACTAGCTATCAGCTACACGTGGTGTTCCCATTTCTCCTCCCATTCGATAAGTGATGAGATTCATGGAATGGATTGGTTGAAGTATTGCGTATACGGATGAATCATTGTGTGAGTATCAGGGTGTGAGTGACAGAGTGCAAGTGTCACTAAAACCTGGGGGCCTGAGCGCTGAGCGACTCTGAAGAGTTGCCAAATTGAATCATTCCGGAAAATCCCGACTGCCGACAACGGTGGCTCGCCTACAATTTGGAGTTACTTCATGGGAGGTCTATCATTGACCTGGCAAGGGATGTAAGTCGGATCCAACGTCCTGCGCAGTGCGCAGAGAGACGAGCCCTTTCTCTGACTGTGCTTCCGGTTCTCGTCAACTTGTGATCACAAGGTCGCCCTTCATTCGTCGTGGGGAGCCAGGAACGGTGTTCAACGACTTCTTGGGGTTACTCAGTGAATTGTACGGTTCCATTGATACCTCCACCTCTGATATTGATATTTCTAGGTGTCTCGAGGTCTGATTTTTGAACAAAACCATCGAAGCAGACCACGTCGCAATCCCATGATTCAACCCCCGATGCACAGATCCCAGTCGAAATCAGGCCGACGCCACGGTTTTCCCTCCAGAACTTATGATGAATGGACTTTACAACATTGCATCGGATTCCCATGTCAATGATACATGTGTGTTGTAATGCACGGGAACGCTCTTGTTCTCCAGACATCCCATTCGTGCCCAAATTTAGAAATGATTTACGTCTGTTGACCATCAGTTGTCTTGCGTACATAGTGCAGGTCAGCCCCTACTTCTCCTCGTGGTTCTACGCTTCACCCAGCTCCTGCCAGTATCAGTGATCGATAGAAACGGGTTTGCATATTGCACCCGGATATTACCTCGAGTTCGAGTCGCCATTCAGTCAACTAATGGGGATCATTCTCCCCAATCCAACAAAATGCCGATCTCTGCTTCTTGACCCTCACCATGCGTCGGTGCATCATAGGTTTACCGTAACAGGTCCAACTAGGCTGCAAACTACAAACGCCAAAGATGACAGGTGTGATTGCTACCGATCGCTCCGTCCTGTCAATCAGTATACCTCACTCACCATGAGGTTCAGCAGTTGACCGTACCCGGTTTATTGGTGTCTGATGTCTGCTATTGAGCAAGGTTTGAACCAGTCTCTGTGTTCAAATCCCACATCGTCAGGATATCCTCCCTACCCATGTGCACTACTGCATGTGCTCCACATCGTCTAGTACCTATTCGCAAGGGTGTTCGATATCAATGGCGTCGATCCTCCATGTGCTCCATTGGGATGGTTGGGTCTTGAAAAATCTATAAATTCTGCCAAGTCTTGTCTCTCTCTACCATCGTTCAACCGTCCTTTGAACATCCGGAATCGTGATGAAGATCCTTCAATCAATCTCCTTGGTGGCCCTTGCGGCCTCTTTCGTCTCTGCGGAACCGACCTTGGTCAAACGTGCAAATCCCCTCGGTATCGACATTTCCAATTGGCAAGGATCTGTCAATTTCAATACCGTCAAGGCAAACGGGCTCGCTTTCGTTTACATTAAAGCAACGGAAGGGACTAGTATGTGCCTCTCCCTCAGCGGTACACTTATTGTATCATGACATTGTCCTTTAGCTTTCATAGACTCGACATTCAGCGAGCATTACATAGGAGCAACCAATGCAGGTCTTATTCGTGGTGCTTATCACTTCGCGCACCCGGATTCTTCATCAGGAGCGACTCAGGCCAATTACTTCCTCGCTCATGGAGGTCAGCACACTCTCGATTATCAGGGAAGTAGTCTGATTCCCCAGTTCTCTAGGTGGCTGGTCGAGCGACGGAATAACCTTGCCGGGAGCCCTTGATATCGAATGTACGCCCACATTGCAATCTATCATTCTCTGGAACTTCGACTGTACATTCATTGATCAGATAACCCTAACGGAGCCACATGCTACGGCCTGAGTGCCTCGGCCATGGTTACTTGGATTCGCGACTTCTCCAATACCTATCACTCTCGAACAGGAGTGTAAGTTTCAACAAGTCTAAACCACACAATTTTTACATTAACCATCACGCCTTGCAGGTACCCTGTCATTTATACCACAACCGACTGGTGGAAGACTTGCACAGGCAACAGTGCCGCGTTTGCGTCTACTAACCCGCTGTGGATCGCACGCTACGCTTCCAGTATCGGGACGCTTCCTGCAGGGTGGACGTAAGTTTTCTCCCAGATGTACGATTCGATGCTTAGGAAAGGTGTATAGGTTCACTACATTCTGGCAATACGCCGATTCTGGCCCGAACCCTGGAGACCAAGATTTGTTCAATGGCGATTTGGCCGGATTGAAGAGGTATTCACTCCTCCTTTTGGCTATAGTTCTTCCTAAGATTTGACCTCCCAACTTTTGCAGGCTCGCTCTTGGGTGAAGCATCTGGCAATAATACCAACTTTGAAACTCGGCATGGAAAGGGATGTCTTTTAGTTCGCGAATATGATCACCACTGTGAAGTGATATCTCTGTTGTAACTAAACGTTTGTTATCAATTAAGTCAGCAAGTAGGGCGCGCCCCTCATCTGGGCGTGTATATCAATGTGCTGCACGTTCGCACTCTGAAGCTCTTGTGGGATATGATCTGCTTCAAGAAGACCATCACTGCCTGTGTTCCTAGGTCTTAGGGTACGGAGGCATTCAATTAATCATCCCGAAAGATGGCAAGTATTCTAGCAGCGTGATGACTCCAAATGCCGAGGCCGAAATGAACACGCCCCGGAAACACGTTTGCGATGAACACAAGGTACAGAAGACAGATTCCCTTGGCATTGGTATTCCGGGAGTGCTCTTTCGGTTACATAGATTTCACGCAGGTGCGCATGTTCCTCTGAGCTCGGCAACAGGAGTTCAAGGCAATTCTGGGTCATTTTCGTTCTCGGGATTAAATGCTATGATATTTCATTGTGGACGATCTGTTACTCATGCTGTGGCAACAAAATACCAATCTCAAATACAGAATACATTATTGCGGAGTAATTGTTGGACTACCCATGAGCGAGCCTAATAACAATCATGAGTCTGAAAGATTTGAAGGAAGACAATTGAGTTACGGACCTCTTCAATCCTGCCAAATCACCGTTGAACGAATCTTGGTCGCCGGGGTTGGGACCAGATTTCGCATACTGCCAAAATGTACTATGGCTGCGAGGGGATAAGCGATTTCTTTGAGTTCAATGATCTCCTGAGGTACTCACGACCAGCCAGCCGGCAAGGTTCCGATGCTGGACGACCAATGGGCGATCCAGAGTGGGTTGGTCTTTCCGAACGAGGCACTGTTTCCGGTGCAAGACTTCCACCAGCTTGTTGTGGTATAGAGGACAGGGTACCTACAGGGACAGCTCATTAATCGAATGCTGGTTGATGATGATCATTATTACTTACCTCCCAGTCTTAGAATGGTAGGTATGGGAGAAATCCTTGATCCATGAAACCATGGCAGATGGACTGAGTCCGTAGCATTGGGCACCCTTTTGAGGAGCTATGATCGGTCTTATAAGTTTGGGCTAGTCGTGGTACAGCTTGGTGAACCTACCCTCGAGGTCAAGAGCACCCGGAAGGGTGATCCCGTCTTTCGACCAGCCGCCTAGAGCACACGATCGAAATCATCAAGACGATATCAGTTAGATATTTCACGTACCCCCATGAGCGAGGAAGAACTTTGCCTGAGCGGCACCAGAAGACGAACCGGGCCTCGCGAAGTGGTAACCACCTCGAATGAGACCCGCTTTTGTGGCAGCCGGGTAGTGCGTATTGAAGTTAGGGTCGATGTAGGCTGTAGAACGGCACTTTCAGTCCGAGACTATAGTACTATGAAACGAAATGTGGACCTACTGGTACCCTCTGTTGCTTTGATGTAAACGAAGGAGAGCCCATTTTTCTTGACCTTGGAGAAATCAACGTGGGGTTGATGATTAGAAACGTCAATCCCTTTCGGGTTTGCTCGTTTCACAAGAGTGGGTCCAGCTCCAACGAAGGAGGCCGCAGAGAGAAGCAGGGGTATGAAAGAGGTGAGCTTCATGTTGGGAGTAGGCTACGTTTGCTTAGTTGCAAAGGTACCTGCAGTCGTTTGGTGTTCGTCCTACGTCTTATAAACACCACGAAGTTCCATAATTTGCACCATGGTCCACGCGTATTGATTTGAACTACTCAATCCGAAAAGAGAATCTATAAGTGCCTTGGTGCGTACTTGGAAATGGCAGGTACATAGTCGATCGCCCGACACTCAACACTGTGATGTCCTCCTGTCGTCCTCATGTACCCATGTCGCAATTACTTGGTTTCCTGTCAACGTATATCCATCTGCCAAGGATCGCTCTCATAACGTCGCACAAAATCAGTCAATTCTATACAATAGAAGCAACTATGAGACGTACCTCGAGGCCGATGAAGAATTTCGGATGGAAAGATCCTATCCTATCACCTACGAGAAGACACCATGAATCATAATGAATCATGATAACAGTGGAACACTTCAGAATAGCTTCTATATCAGGCAAGGGAGTGGATATTGAGTGACCTGAGGGAGAGCGAGACCGACAGTCGACACAGTAGTCAACAAATTGGTCAGATACCAATTGTCCATCGCAAAGGAGAGTGTAAGAGATGTCTCCCCGAAAATCCAGGTGATATCTGTGGCCTACTTAACCACGACCATTCTCGAGCACACCTTCGGTACGGCGGCGGAGCCGTCCTCGACGCCAAAACCGGTTTCAATAAATTATAGGTGGCGCATGGCATCCTTTTACACCAACAACTTGGGACGGTGTCTCACACTGTTTGGACATTCGGCCTCCGGGTTTTGAGCCTTCGTGATAGCTTCCATCGAAGTCCACTCATTTCATGCCGGTGATGCTCACGTTTTGCGAGATCAATTGCACTACGACTCTGATCCACAATGTCTTTGCCTACACGTTGCGACACAGCGTGTATTCTACTTCAAGTTCACAAGAACGGTGATCATATTCGCAAACCAAGAAGACAGCCGTATCATGCTAAATTTCCGAGCGGGTGATGATACTGATCCGAGATGTCTCATCCGAGAGCAAGTCTGAAAAAAGAAATTTGGGGTCAATGCAAAGATGACGCATTGTCAGAGTATGGACAAGTACCTCTTTAATCCGGCCAAATCACCATTGAACAAATCTTGGTCGCCTGGATTGGGGCCAGAGTCCGCATACTGCCAGAATGTAGTATAGCTGCGGGGAGATTAGCGACTGCTTTGGGTTCAATGATGTCTTCAGGTACTCACGACCAGCCAGCCGGCAAGGTTCCGATGCTGGATGCCCAACGAGCGATCCAAAGGGGGTTAGTCGAACCAAACGATGCGCTGTTTCCGGTGCAAGACTTCCACCAGCTTGTTGTGGTATAGAGGACAGGGTACCTGCATGGACGGCTCATTAATCTCACGCCGGTTGAATATGATGATCATTACTTACACCCCAGTCGAAGAATGATAGGTGTTGGAGAAATCCTTGATCCATGAAACCATGGCAGACGCACTGAGTCCATAGCATTGTCCACCGCTAGGCGGAGCTATGATCGATTTGATGAGTTTGGGCTAGTCTTGGTACAGCATGGTAAACCTACCCTCGAGGTCAAGAGCACCCGGAAGAGTTATGCCGTCCTTGGACCAGCCGCCTACAACACGCATTCGAATCCAAGAACACGATATTTATCAAGCATATCACTTACCTCCATGAGCAAGGAAGAACTTTGCCTGAGCGGCACCAGAGGACGAACCGGGCCTCGCAAAGTGGTAACCACCTCGAATGAGGCCCGCTTTTGTGGCGGCCGGGTAGTGCGTATTGAACTTGGGGTCGATGTATGCTGTATAACGACACTTTCAATCCACGGGTAGACCATGAAATTACATGTGGACTTACTGGTGCCCTCTGTAGCTTTGATATACACGAAGGAGAGCCCATTGTTCTTGACCTTGACGAAATCAACACTGGATTGATAATGAGAAACGTCGATCCCTTTCGGGTTCGCTCGTTTTACAAGAGTAGCTCCAACTAGGGAGGCTGCAGAGAGAAGTAAGGGTAGGAAAGAGGTGAGCTTCATGTTGGGAGTAAGCTACGTTTGCTTGGATGCGAACGGTGCCTGCAGTCGTTCGGTGTTCGTCCTCCGTGTTATATACACCCCGAAGTCCCATTATTTGCACCGTGGTCCATGCATGCTGATTTGAACTACTCAATCCGAAAAGAGAATCTAGAAGTGCCTTGGTGTACTTGGAAATGGCAGGTCCGTAGGCGATCGTCCGTTCCCGACACACAACACTGTGATGTTCTCATGTCGTCCTCGTGTATCCATGTCGCAATGACCACTGGTATTACCTTGGCTTCCTGTCAACGTATATCCATCTGCCAAGGATCACTCTCATAACGTCGCACAAGATGAGTCAATTCTATACAATAGAAGCAACGATGAGACGTACCTTAGGTTGATGAAGAGTTTCGGATTGAATGATCCCTATCCTATCACCTACGAGAAGACACCATGTATCAACATAACAGTGCTACACTTCAGAATAGCTTCTAGATCAGGCGAGGGTGTGGAAATTGAGTGACCTGAGGGAGAGCGAGACCCGACAGTCGACACAGTAGTCAACAAATCGGTCAGATACCAATTGTTGGTCGCAAAGGAGAGTGTAAGGGGTGTCTCCCCGAAAATCCAGGCGATATCCGTGACCTACCTAACCACGACCATTCTCGAGCACACCTTCGGTACGGCGACGGCGTACATCGATACAAAGTTTCCAGGTCGTCCGAGTCGAGCGTCGTACCCAATACAACTTTGCGCGGAGACCAAGGGAAAGCAATGTCCGACTTGCCAACTGACCTTGGGGGCATGTTTTCGGTCCGGATCTGGGGGATTGAATGATGGAATCCCTCGAAAGATGCGCATGCATGTGGATCATTTGATGCCGTGGCCAGTGATCTTCACACTCCAAAGGTTGCAAGAGGATCCTTGGGTTCTTCTCGGTTCCCTGTAGATCACAACCCTTGACAGTCCCTAGCGACCTCATGCTCGAGCATGCTCTTCGGAGAAAGAGGTCCCTGTGAGCGGACTTAATGAGGATTCACTCGGATGAAATTTTGTTGCGCATGGTAACACGAACCACAAAAGGTGCCTCGGCTGCCGGTGGTGCTGGGAGGTTCCGATACTATGGATGAGTGAGGTTCAGTTTGAATGAGCAAGTCGTGGGCAACACCAACATGGTTGTCAATTCGGCAGAAAGCCCACACGATGGCTGCAGATGGCTGCTCGCAAGAAGGGTGTGGCTGAAGGCTTTGAGAATGGCGCCGGCGCCTTGGGGGAGATAGTATGTATCAGTCTTTTATGGCCCGGAATCACAACCGAAGGGTTGGTGGGATATACAGGACGAACAAAAAGTCTATGATAATTTAACATCTATGTCTATGCGAATCAAAAATGGCTGGTGTAAACGACCCAGAAATGAACCATCTCCAAGTCAAGACCAAGCCCAGGCCGTAAGCGACTTCACCAAAATGTAGAACGGAATCCTCAGAGCGGCTTGTTGCTCAGCCCTCTGCCTTTCTAATCTCTCCTGTTCCTCATTCTCGCGATCCTTCCTCAACGTCTCCTCTCTCCGTTTCACCTCCTGCTCTCTAACCTTCTTTTCTCTCTCAGCCGCCTCTTTATGCTCTCGCACGCGTTCTAGTTCTCGTTCTCGTTCCCTCTCCTCCTTTCTCTGTTTCTCGCGTATCCTGTCTATCTCTCTTGCTTCCTCCCATTCCCGTTCCATCCGTTCCTCTCTTTCCCTCATTGCCGCAACTCTCTCCTGGGCATCCTTCTCTGCCTGCTCTCGCAACAGCCTCTCCTCCTCGAGCTTCACCTTCGCGCGTTCGGCATCCTTCTCTGCCTTATCCAACTTCTGGCGTAACGTATCCTTCTCCGCCGAATGCAACACGGATAGCGCAGTCTGCGCGTGTTCCTTTTTCTGAAGATCCTCCATCAACTTCGCGTTGTAGTCGTTGAGGGACGAGATACGCATTGCGTTTCTTCGCCTCTCCTCGTCAAGTGCAATCTCGGATTTCTCGCGCGCTTCTTCGGCTGCCACACGGGCATTCTCGAGGTCCCTCTCCTTCCTTCGCCATTCTTGTTTGTCTTTGAAGTATTCGGATGACAGCTTCTCCTGGTTGTCCATCAAAGTCGCGAGCTTCTCTTCGTACTCAGCTCTTAACAGCTTGGTGTCCTCATCCTTTTGTTCCATGGAATTCCTCATATCCTTTCGGAGCTCCTCGATCTCGTTGCGGAAAGCGGTTGCTTGGGCCTCCATCAGGCGCCGAACTTCGGTGCCTGCCTCCGTCTGCGAAATGTCAACGTGCCTATCGACGAGCTCATGCTGCAGCTGCACGGGCACCGGCTGTCGGTCTACCAGGTCTGCCAAGATACGGAGGGCGCTTTCTGTCGTGTTGTCATGTCGCAACATCCTCGCACCAGCGGTGAGTGCGGGGCGAAACAGCGTATCCTGGGATTTGAGCTGTTGCTCCCGTTTCTCTCCAACCTCCGGGAGAACGTCTGCCCAACGGGTGGTGACGAGTGAAACGTTCTTCATGCCTTGTTCGCCGCAGAGCTTGCGGAACATCGAGAAATTCCGTCTCGAGGCACCTCCAACGCGAACGTCGGAGATCCGGTGCAAAAAGATAATCCCGCTCAGTTTGAATCCCTGTTGGTACCTAGAACGTTCATGAGCAAGCCTTCTTCTCACAGCAAAGCAAACAATGCTTACTCTGTTTCCAGATACAGGGCAACTTTCCGCAGGATAACAGAATCCGGAGTCGAAGAATCATCGAACCCTGGCGTATCGATAAGTTGAACATTCCGGCCGTTGAGTCGGAATATCTCTGATCGAGCGATTTCGCTCGTGCACGAGTTCAAATCGTCTCCCTCTGCTAAGGAAGAGCCGGATGCACGGTTGATGAACTGAAAAATGATTGAGGGAACAGAGAACGGTTTCATGAACAAGCTCGACATACTGTAGTTTTTCCCACACCGGTGGGGCCCATAAGGCTGGGGGTAGGATGTGTTAGCGTGACGACATGAAGACAGTGATGATGAAGCGTACGCAATAGTCACCACATTTTCACTGGACATGTTTTAAAAACCGTTAGTGCGGATGTTGTTTGAGATGCGAGTCTTCGTTGAGAACCTGGGAACAAGTAACGAAGCGCACCACAGATGAGTCCTTTAATAGTGCGAGGGACCACAACTCTAGGCAGGCGGCGGAGGCCGGATAATCCTTGGGAGGTGCAAGCTTCGATGACCCCGTATCTAGAGCACTTTCTCCTTGCCACCCAGAAGAATTGAGTCAAGTGGTGAGGATGGCTGTGTCTTACTCCTTGAAGCAGACTCGAGGCAACCGTGAGTAGTGGATCCATCGACGTGTGGAACCCCTTCACAAAGGACCCTGGAGCAGTAAACTGTCCTAGGAATGTGGAGTTAGGATGGATGGAAGGGAGTCACAGCCCCGAATGTAGAGAACTTGAGGATGCTGCATGTTCGTATCCCGTTGATCGAACACCGCGGAGCCTGGAAATGAAAGGACGGCGACATATGGAGAAGAGTTCCAGAAGAAAAGCTGTGGCTGTAAAGTAGAACCTGATATCTCTTTCGATCGCTCGAAGTTCATATAGTGGACGTCCACTCCATGAACGTCCGAGTCGAAGTGCGGAGGCGCCTGCCCTAGGCGAAAGGACCAGCGGAGGCCACCCGGTGACTACCGGGTCCCGGCCCTGTGCCTTCCGGAAGGAAACCTCGCGCACATCTGCCTTGCGCCTGCCAGCAGCTTTCTTGAGCGGAGGAAAACGCAACGTCGACGCTGTGGCACCTTTTCAGCATTCTGATTCTATTAATTGCAACCCGATGCTGCACAGTTTTTAGCGCAAACGAGCCTTGAGGACATGTAACCGTCGAGGCAAATGGCGACATGGCGACATGGGTCATTGTGCCCCGTACTTGACGCCATCTGGCAATGCCTTGTATCCGAGGCTCATTCAAAAGCTGAATGAACGATCCGTTTGTCTGACAAACTCTTTCTATCAACTCTTGACAATGGATCCCTTCAGTGAACAAATCACACACTATATCTTGTGAGTAATCTACACCGTGTCAAGGTTGTTTCGTGCTAAACGATTTTAGAGTCGCAGGTCCCTCTGGTGTTGGGAAATCATCCGTACGAGAATTTCATCGTAACCCTGCTAGAACGTGAAAACCGACCAAGCCCGTAGTTCGTGAACATCGCCAGTGGTTCAGACTTACCAATAGGCGATGACCTGAACTCATGTACAGCTGACGTCGCAGTAACGAAGCCGTTTCAGCTATCAGGGAGCCAAGTGCAGCTCATCGATACACCTGGTTTTGACGATTCGGAGGTCTCGGATACGGATATTTTGCAGAGGATTGCGCTTCATTTGGAGACCATGTAAGCTCCTATTATCACTCCACGGAACCGTGCGACTCACGTGCTCGAGTAGGTATCGACAAGGATGCCTACTCAAAGGAATACTCTTTCTCCATCGCATCTCAGACGTCCGGGCCACTGGGACAGCCAGAAAGTCGCTACGCATGCTGCAGGAATTGTGTGGTGACGAGGCTCTGCAAAACCTGGTCTTGGTAACAACGTTTTGGGGCAACGTTCCCCAGGACGTAGGGGAAGCTCGCGAGCGTCAGTTGGTCTCCGAAGAGACTCTTTTCAAACCACTTCTCGATCGCGGCGCGAAAATTCGTCGACACAAAGATACCGAGCGAAGTGCCCACGAAATATTACAGCTCTTGCTCGATAAGGGCAGGCAACGGTTCCCGTTGAAGATTCAGAAGGAGTTGGTGGACGAACGAAAGGATATTTTGGAGACTGCTGCCGGGATAGCATTAGATAAGGAGCTTGCGTTACAGGCACAACAGCACAAAGCGGAACTCGAGAGAGTCAAGGAAGAGATAGCTCAGGCTCTCGCTCAGAAAGACCTCGAGAGTCAACGAGAGCTCGAGGAGATCGAGCGAGAATACAAAGCTAAGCTAAAGAAAGCTATATCAGACCGACAGACTATCTCGACGGATTATGCAAAGAAGCGCGCTGAGCAGGACGATTCCGAGCGCGAGTTCACCTATACCCCATTACAGCAGACCGTCGAAATCCCCCCAGTTCCCCTCAGAGGACCACAGCAGCCCAATGTTGATAAAAAGGTAAGACACGTCGCCCCATTCGGTGATCATTGCAACAAGTTTATTGGTTTCGAACATAGAAGTCTAATTGGTTCATCGCTGCCATTCGCTCTGTCTTCTCTTGTCTATTTCCTGATCACTCTGATTGATTGGTGATCCGGGGATTTTGACTGTAACTTCGTCAATTATGGGTTATACGCATGGGTAATTATATGGGTGGGGTTTTTCACTCTCGTCGAACGGTTATTATCGATTCAATCCCGGTATCATGCTGCAATGGTATCTTGTATTCGGGAATATGCGGTCTCGACTCTCTGTACGCGCACCCTTCTCCGAGTCGTGCGATTCACTGTCAATTAATGGTTCCATTGACGCGCTAGTCTCCAGCGACAAGCAGGTCTGAAACGCTTCGCTATCATGACCCGTCGAACATTCCCGAAGCAACGAAGGGCGTGGGTCTGCGCTGTGACGATCACAACTAGGTTTCCTCAGCTCTTCCTGGCTTCCCAGGAAAAGGCAACCCACACATGTTTCAAGGGAGGACGAGTAACACACCTTGAAGGGGTGGCAACCATGTTCAGCTGCACACCACGCACTGAGTATACTAGTGCTCTATCCGCACCAGTCATCGTCGCCTTTAGCGCGACTCGGAGACACGATGTCCTACACAGCCAAACACACTCAGGCTGACGGAGAGGTGCTCATCGCGTAAGTCACAGATCGAACCCTCTTCAACGTATTCGCGTCACTGATAGAAATCCAGCGTAATGGGCTGCACAGGAGTGGGGAAGTCGTCTGTGAGCCGACTTGAGGTTGTACGTTTCCCTTGCTGATGCTTGCTATAGTTTATCAACCTCGTTTCTGGGTCCAATCTCGCTGTCGGAAGCAACTTGGATTCTTGCACCTCTGAGGCGCTTTACTCGAGACCGTTTGACATCGCAGGACGGCGTGTACGATTGATCGATACTCCAGGTTTCGACGACGCAGTCGTATCCGATTTTGACACTCTCAAAACGATAGTCCACGAACTGCACACGTTGTGAGTTTTATACATATCGGAGCATTCTTAACGTCGTTGTTCACAACACGTTATTCAGGTACGAAACAGGTCGCAATCTTAGCGGGATTTTATACTTGCACAGAATCACCGACGTCAGAGTCGGCGGTAATGCCCGAAAGAATCTCGCCGTTTTCAGAAAGCTCTGCGGGGAGAAGTTCCTTCCCAACGTAGTCCTCGTCACGACGATGTGGAGTCGCGGAATAGAGAGAAAATACGAGCCGAGGGAGAAACAGCTCGGGGAGCATGAGCATCTATTCCGACCTTTCCTCGAGCAAGGCGTCCCCTTGCTTCGACATTACAACACCGAGGACGGTGCAAATGAAATCTTGGGACGAATCGTGAACAAGTCCCCACGCCCAATGAGAATTCAGGAGGAGCTCGTAGATGAGAAGAAAGCCCTCGGGAATACGGAGGCTGCCCAGTATCTTGACAATGAATACAGGGAACGAGTGGAAAATCATCGGAAGGAGCTGGAGGCACTCCGAGAGGATTTGAAAGAGGCCTTGTTGAACAACGAATCGGGTACGGAAAACGAGTTGCAGAAGGAAAGAGAATGCTTGGAGGAACAAATTAAGAAAATGATAGATGAGGCTGATCACTTTTCATCACAATATGCCGAAGAAAGACAGCGTCGAGGGAGGTCAGAAAGTACCCCCAGCAGTGGGACTCAGAAGAATACGCTCTTGGCAGGCCGGAGAGCTGACGCGCATTTACAGGGTGAGCTAGGATGGTGTTTTCGCATAGTTGACGAGACATTAACCGCCTTCTTTTTGCTTCAGGTACAGTCGAAAACAATACGGCCGGTGGTGAATCTATTGCAGATGGACCAATACGTCGCTCAAACTCCACACGTGGTAGAAGGGACGAGGGCAACGGATACTACCCAGAGTCCCCGTATGGGAGGCAGAATTCGGACCCCAATGCCCAGTTGTTGGGAGAACAGCCTGAGCATGATGGTACACGGAGCCTCTGGGTCCTTCGTAAATTCATTGCTTTGCTTTCGAACGTCATGCCATACTGGATTCTACGTCTCCTTTCAGGGTCACGGAAATGAATGATGGTTTCCAACATTTTCGGCAAGGGTGGATACGGGAGTTTGGCTTCGGACTGACTGTAGTCACTGTACCTTATGGATGACGCTTGATCGATTTTTTAAAATCTCGTTTCTAATTCGGTACTCTTGTAAGGCCAAGGCCTTCGTTTGTCATTGCATCGGCACGATTATCAAAATCGCCAAATGGCGGTCTCCGGTATGCAGGAAGCCCAACGAATCCAAGGGTCCGAACGCTTTGCTATGATAGTCCGCCGAACCTCCCTGAAGCAACTTGAACCATGGGCGTGTACCTGCGGCGTGACGATCACAACCGGGCTTCCTCTACCTGGCTTCACCTCGGAAGGTACCCGCAGACGTTTCAAATGAAGACGAGAAACACACCTTGAAGGTGCGGCAGCCATGTTCAACTACGCACCACACCATGAGTATATTGGTGTTCTTCCCGTACCCTTCAGTCACCGCCGCCCATAGCGCAAGACATAATGTCCCACACAACTGAACATAGTCAGCCAGAGGTGCTCATTGCGTAAGTCACCGGGAAAGTCCTCTTTCATACCTCGAGTTACTAATGCGAGTCCAGCGTAATGGGGTGTACAGGAGTGGGGAAGTCGTCTGTGAGTCGACTCGAGGTTATCCGGCTCCTTTGCTGATACCTGGCATAGTTCATCAACCTCGTTTCAGGCTCTAGTCTACCTGTCGGGAACAACTTGGATTCTTGCACCTCTGGGGTGTTATATTCGCGATCGTTTGATGTCGCAGGACGGAGTGTACAGCTGATCGACACTCCGGGTTTCGATGACGCAGTCGTATCCGATTTTGACACTCTGAAAACGATAGTCCATGAATTGCATACGCTGTGAGTTTCGAGTTATCATACCATTCTTAACCCCGATGTTCACTACGCGTCATTCAGGTACGAGGCAGGTCGTAACCTGACCGGAATTTTGTACTTGCACAGGATCACCGACGTGAGAGTCGGTGGTAGTGCCAGGAAGAATCTCGCCGTCTTCACCAAACTTTGCGGAGATGGATTCCTCCCCAACGTCGTCCTCGTGACTACAATGTGGAAGACCGGAATGGAGAGGGAATACGAGGCGCGAGAGAATCAACTCCGGACAAACGTGAACCTGTTTCAACCGTTCCTCGAAAAAGGCGTCACCTTGTCGCGACATGTTAATACGAGGGATAGTGCTGCGACGATTTTAAAACACATTATCAACAAAGCGCCACGAGCCATGAGGATTCAAGAGGAGCTCGTCATCGAGAAGAAAGACCTTGGGGCTACGGAGGCGGCAGAGTTCCTTGACAAGGAGTACAGAGTCCGCGTTGAAAATCAGAGAAAGCAGCTGGAGGAACTCAGAGAGGAGTTGAGAGGGGCTGTGTTAAACCAAGACGTGGAAACGGAGAACGAGCTGCAGAAGACGAGAGAAGGCTTGGAGGAGCAGATCAAGAAGATGATAGATAACGTTGATCACTTCTCATCGCAATATGCTGAAGAAAGAAGACACCGTGCAGGGACATCGGGAAATATTCCGAGCAGGTATATTCAGCAAAACACGCTTTCGGATACTTATGGCCTTAACGTGCCAGTGCAATCGACTGGTAAGCCCGGAATAATAATGAGTTGACGATGTCGAGACGTTTGACCGCGTTTGCTATGTTTCAGACAATTTCGTATCTGATACAAACAGTTTTAAACCTACCCCAACGCGCCGTACAAGCTCCAGATCCAATGCTGGAACAAGGGATACCATTAGACACGACCCAGAGATTGAGATTTCCTACGGTAGCCAGGATTATTCTGCAGCTGCGCCATTGTTGAACGAAGAGCAGCGCGGGATACAGGTGTGCCGGCCTTGGAGTAAATGGGTTATTGGCCTCATTCTCGCCTTTTGGGTGTTCATTATGTGGGTCTGGAATTCCGTGTCCTAGGTAAACTGCACTCGGGACTTCTGGCCGTGAGGTCTTCGAGACGGACCATGACTTCCACCACTTCGTTTACGTCTGTAGAGAAGATGATTAGGACGAGTCGGCACTGGTTACACATGGAGCTTCGTGTTAATCGATTTGTATTTTCTTTCTTGGGGAGGAGCGCCTGCATCTGCATACAGAGAAAGTCGTGCTGAAAAGCAATACGCAAAGCAACAACACAACAGCCATCCCAGCAGCGAATATGTACCCGAAATGACGATATGCCTCCTGGTCCCCGGTTCTCCAATAGCGTTCAGGACGGAACGATCTAATCAGGGCCATGATGCTTTCTTCCTTACTCATCGGTTGTGGTGACGAATCATCATTTCCGATGGGTCTGAGCAGTGATCCCTGCGGGTTTCGATTTGCCCATGTTCCATTGATCTGTGCGAGGCTCATCATTTTCCACCCGTGGTCTTTGACGACTGGGTAGATGTTGATAAACGCCTGAACTGTCTCGTGTGAGAGCTCGTGTTCGAGGACCATAAGTCCCGGCGATCTCGGTCCTCGCACCCAATCGTCGACTTGGACTTCGATTTGAGGCACATTAGTGAAGTTTGATTCGATTCCCCAATCCTGAGTACTAAAGGCGGGTAACCCAACGCGTTAAAAAGTTCCGTAGATATAAGGATGAAAAGAATACGTACTCTCTGTTCCAAATGACTGTGGTGAGACCAAAGACCTCCTTTGCGATTGCGTTGACACGGTTATCAGAGTCGCCAAATGGTGGTCTCCAGTATGCAGGAACGAGCCCGCCTGTAGAATTATGTATGATTTCCATCGTCCACCCTAATTCGCCGAGGATTTCAAGGTTTGACAATGTGGTCATATGTGGGTGCGTCCAGGTATGGACCGCGATATCATCTACAAGAATTTCGTGAGTATAGATTATGGACAATCCCTTAGGATAGACGATATGCATACCGCCTAGGGTTTCGAAAGCCGTCAAGAATCGCTCCGGGTACTCGCGAATATGGACTCCAATAAAGAAATGCGTCGCGTGCTCCTCATTCTCATCGAGGAATTCGAACAATCGATCAGAAGCCTGTACCAAAAGCGTGCTCAGCTTCAGACAAGTCATTACAAGTGAGGAACGAACCGGCAATGGCCCATCATCAAAGGAAGTTGCCCATATACCTGCTGGTGCGTCCCACCAAACGTCAGGATTACTGTTACATTTCGGTGTTGTCGAACACACAAAATCTGACATCGGGTCAAGACCACCTGGATAAGTGGGTGTGTCGTCTATCATCACAGAAGGTGGAATATCGGGGATTCTTCCTTGGGCGACGGCGTGGTCAAGTGCGTCTATCCATGCTGATGGCAACGACGCGATATCTAGTTCCCGGCTTGGATATGCAGCAGTCCACTCTGCAAAGACGATTAACAATCGAATACGAACGCCGAGGGAGACATACCCGGTGATCCAACCTCTGGGTAGACAATGTCGGTTGGATCTTGTCCGTTTCGTTTGAAAAGGACGTGTACAGGGTGGTCGGATGGTTGATACCACCGTCCCTGCTCGCTTACAACACCAATCGGCTTCTCTCGATCGAGTCCGAGACCCTTGTGGTGTGGTGTGAGTCTTGATACGGCATGAAGGATAGAACAAGAGATTGGGTAGAGAAGGAAAATGTACATGAAGGAAACCATATCCCAACCGACCCTCAAGGTCGAGGAAGTAGATGTGGGATGCTGGCGCTGCACCTGCCACAGGTGCACCGCTGGTATATATAGCTCGACATCGGGCCCGGAAATCATCATCAATGATCAGGGAAGTTTGACGAAACCTGAGTTCGACCTATTCAATATGATGTGGGGACAATTTTCGTCCACTTGGAGTGAGGACCTTGCGACAATTTCGATAAGCAATCATGACAGATCAATGATGTATGTTGGGAAGGGACTTTACGCTAGTTTCAACTGCAACAGCGAACGTTCATTGGTCCTCCCATAGCATTGACATATTGTGACGACCAAAATATATTGTAAGAGCAACAAATTGCTCAGACTCATAGACGCGAGCCTGAGCGAAGAAGGTTTTAAGTTTCACATGGATATTTCGTTCAAGAGGCATATACATGTCCTCATTATCTGCTTCCCGAAATCAGCTTAGCTTTCAACTCGAGATCAAGAAAGAATCGTGCAGAAGCCAGCATGACTGCCAGCATGAGAGAATAATATATGCCTCAGTTCCCCTAACCATCAACCACGAAAACCGGATGACGTAGTGAATATGAGGCAAATGGCAGAAAAGAAGTGGTTCCAGCAAGCGAACCATCGGACCACGCTCAGACGAATCAAACCTGGAGATATCATGCTAACCAACACGTGTTGGGAATAATGGATACAGTACATGCGAAGAGCAACAGATCATGCTCTGAGCTGAGCGCGCAAGTTGTTCTCGAGGTTGCCCCTTGGGCGAATATACTGGACGTAAGCACCATCTCTGCATCGGATATGATCAGGGAGTGCTAACTCGGATACCATAGAAAGACGTACTGCAACACACGCTTCTCCTCCTTCAACTTAAGGTAGTCCTCCCTGTTAACATTGGTGAAGCCCCACTTGCGAGAAACAATGATTTTCTGGCGACCGGGGAACTTGTAACGAGCACGGCGGAGAGCTTCCTGGACAACAGCGGCGTTTTGGTCCTTCGTGCGAACGGAGAGAATAATTTGACCAATGTTGACTCGAGCGACGGTTCCGTAGGGCTTTCCCCAGGCACCACGCATACCAGTTTGGAGACTGCGCAAAGAAACGCGATTAATAATCAAGATGGCGAGACATCGCGCGATGCCAGATGGAAATACATACCGATCGGCTCCGGCACAGGACAACATCTTGTTGATACGGAGGACGTGGAAGGGGTGTACACGGACCCTCAAGTGGAAAGAGTCCTTTCCAGAGGTCTTGGTGACATACTTGTTGGCACAGATACGTGCGGCTTCTAGGGCCTCACTGGACAACTGCTCATATTCATCGGAGACGAGATGGCAGCAGTAGGGGAATTCGTCGACAGAGGCACGTTTCCTTCCCAAGTCGAAAATACGGATCTATCGTCAGGTAAGGAGAAACAGTAGGGTAAGGGGAAATTATTTCAAAGATTGCGAAGGTTGCAGAATGGCGAACCTTTGAGTCGGGGACACCACGGTTGTATCGTGATTTTGGGTAGGGCTTGTTCTTGCAGTAGCGGTAGCAACGAGCGGGACGGCGACCCATTTCTAATAGTCTCTACAGAATTCAAGGCGAACGAGTTTCAGTCAGCGTCATCCACAGGACCAATATGCCATCCAGCCCAAATCTGCCTTCGGAATCGCAGAAACTCTCCCAAATGTTGGATTGGACGGCATAGATGCAGCAGGTACTCACTCTTGTGGTGGTTTGAGGGGATGGAGAGCGAGGGCGGGCTGTTGAGCGACGCCTTTTGAGGTGGGCGGAAGAGATGACAAACACCCAACGATGAGTAAGCACACCGACACGGAGGTATGTGAAGTAATTGCCAAATATGGATCAACACAGCCACACCTCCAGACCTCAAAGCGCCCTTTCGTCATACTGAACGCCAAACGGGCGCTTCGCAATATAACCTCTGTTTCATCGTCGGAAGGATCCTCTTGCAGTCGCAATGTTCTCCACCATCCAAGACAGTGGTCATCTGATACAGACACCGGGGCCAGGGTTTAATGGAGTTTGAAACCAGGCTCCTCATCTCTTCCGTCATTGTCGGCATTCGCCTTCATGAGAGCCTGCTGCTGGCGCACCCAGCTGCCAGATTCCATGACTTATAAAGGTCCCTGCAGGGAATGAAGCTTGAGAAAACAGAATCCGAATTCCTCAAATGCCCCGACATCATCACCATCACCATCATCATCGCCCTCACGCGAACGATACGGGCGTCGAAATCGTGAGTCCACCCTCTGTCTATTATGGAGGATCGCCGGCGATGGTCCAAACTGCTCCCTTGCCCATCAACACCCGTACGTGCTTGGTTTCCTGTTATACACAGCGCAAATCACTCACCGGCGAAATTTCTATTCATAGCTTATCCTTATGGCCCAAATCCATATGGCCAGTACCCATACAGTACGCCCGTGATGACTGGGCAACCATTACCTGTCCAACCGATGGTTATGTACCCTCGTTCACGATACCCGTATTCCCAATGCGAGGGGTGCTGTCCGTGTTGCCCCGGCTGTACATGCTGTCCACGTTGTTGTCCCCCTGGTTCATGGTGAGATCTTCTCAATTACCCTTGTCTTTTCAGAACTCATCATATCCGCTTTTCATAGTTGTCCATACTGGTGCCTATGACCCTCTCACGTTCAGCTTTCTACCCTACTATCCGTTTATTGTGGCGGCGGCGCTGGATATCGCGAGCGTTGACGAGCATTTACCAAAGTCTAGGTCTCTCTATAATCGTCTACCTTATACCCAAGTATCAAGCAAACTCATGATATTCGAATCTCGAACAATCTAATGATCTCACTCTCCCTCGAATGTCGAACAGAAACGAAAATGTCCCACGTATTTTGATTCTGCCAACACGTGCCTTTCATTTCGCAACTTCTCTGCTTCCAGCTACAAGACCGAGAAGCCAGTTTTGAGCACCTCACCTGCTTGGTTGACTAAACTCACCGGCCCATGATCCCGCTTCACGTTTTTAATTTTCCATGGGTATTCGGTAATCGTATGCTGTTTTCTGCTTTCCATCATTCCACGTTTTTCTGTTTGTCGTTTCTCTCAGATAAATTTGGATGACTTCAGAGCCCATGACAACATTTCTCTGACTTTCGGAAGGGCGGAATCTTCCCCTGTTCCATCGGTCCATAGGTTCCATAGGTTTCTCACCTCCATCCCATATCTGCCTGTGGGAGAAGGCGATAAACGTACCCAATCAAGGTCCACACTTTGATTTTGTCACTTCGGCCTGGCTTTTCTCCATACCATACGCAGGGGTTCTCCCTCTTGCCGTTGCCTTATTTTATCCTTCGACGATTACTGGACAGACATCTTTTTCTTCCCTCTTCTCCCCGCCCATTAGCTCACTTTGAGTTAACCTCAACCTCACCCTTCTTCCCCCCTCCTCTCTCTCTCTACTACTTCGACGATCCCGCTCGAGCTCGTGACTCTCTGGTTCCGAACAATTAAAATCTATCTATCTCGGATAAAGGAAGCAAAGGAAGAGATTATCCAGAGAGTTCATGCAGTACGCCGGGAGTATTAGAGTGCCGGGCAATGTTTATCACGTTCGTCGCTCCTCTGGGGACTTGCGAGCTCAATACTACCCCTCTCCCGGAGGATACTACGGACCACCGAGTAAGCAGTATTTCTTCCATTGTCTTCTTTTTTCCTTATCTTCATCTCACCTATAACTCATCCCAACAACCGCTGATCATGTCTTCGTGTTCTTTGCTATTGACCTTGATTTGATACTGATATTGGGTATTATATGTTGTAGCCCCGATGATGGCACCTGAGATGCGCACAGTTTATTCATCTCAGCCAGTCGTACAACCACCGATGATGTATGGTCGATCTGGGTATACGCGATCACCTTATCGGAGACATCCTGCGTGTGCACCATGTTGTGATGGGAGTTGTTGTGCATGCTGTGATTCGTTTTGCGGGTGCGTCTGTTCTTTCTCGTTTCTTTTTCTCCTTCCTGTATTCTTTTCGAGCTTTATGACTAGATGTATTCTGTGGTTTTGATTTGATTTTGACTTTAATTTTTGGTTTTGGTTTGTGTCTTGAGTCACCTCCCTGTTCTTCCTCGAAGGTCGCACATTTCCGCCCTATGGACCACCGCTTTTGTATCACAGAGGCATGCATTATGGCTTCAGACTCGTCTGAGCTTTCTGATGCGTCTCGTGTTAATCCGTGTACTCCGGATTCCCTCGCATGCGCAGTTCATCTCCGGCTTTCTATCCCCCTCCACCGATTCTTCTGTCTTCAGTTTCTTCACTCTCATATGTTTCATCACGAATACCTTGACGATATGCTGACTGAACCTTTCTTCTTTCCCCTGGCGCAATGTCAACGTTCTCGGGATCTATCACTTTAATTTTGCTCGCTGTTTGCAGACCCGGGTATTGTTGCTACTAGTGTTTGTGTGTCAGGGCCGTTTTGACCCTGGTAACTGGGTTTGGTGTGCCATGAGATGTAGTGTACATGTAACGTTATTATTCTTTCACTTCATTTTTGGTCGTTTGGAGATATTCGATAGATATGAATCCTCTTTTGAATTTGTTGTTTATGTCGCCTCTGACTGTTGTTTGTCTTTCAAACATCCGAGCTGGTTGGTGTTGTTTTGTTTTACCGTCGCTTGCTATGTTATGGTACTCTCGCACATATGGACTTGACTGCCTCTCTGGAATTTTTCATCCCTTCATCGTTCGGAACACATATGTATCACTCAGCGTGAGCCTGACATATACATTCAAGTTACGGTTTGTGAGATTCGGATGTGATGACAAAGAGGCCTACCCCAAGGTCGTGACTTCCGAGTCAGTGCATAACAGTGCATGGCATCTAGTGCTCCGTAATTCAGAAAATGAATAGATTCGAAACAAAGGAGACCATCATGATCATAGCATGAGGCGCTGTTGCTTGTGAGGTGACACGAGCCCGGACAGAGCTTCCTTCTACCGTCACAAACTACACGTATATACCCTCAGGCTAGATCCCCAGTGAACAAATGGAAACGACAGCTGATGACTACCCATTACTACCACATGACTCCGACCTACAGACGACTTGGACATATCTCAAGAAAGCCGTTGATGATATTATGGCGAATGGGCCCAAGCATAGTTTGACATTCACTTCGTTTATGCATCTTCAGACCGTTGTATATAGGTACTGCACGTATTCGGGGCAGTGGACTCGAGAACAGGCAGTTAGCTCAGAGGAAACAAGTGAGTCTAGTATAGCACTTCAGGTTCACCCAGGTGGAAGGTTCGAAGGTCGAACTGACAATCCCACAAATTTGAAGACTCGGGAGCGTTCGATCTATACGATCACTTAACTCAGTACTTCCGAAATCACGTAAAGACTGTCTTCAAAGTGCGTTCTCTATCCACAGAATCGAGATAGGTTTGCCTCAACGATCGTTCGATTTTTTCATGCAGCCATTTGACGATAGTCAGCCATTCAATGACGTCCTACGGAACTACGAGGAGTTGTGGAGCCAGTACAACGAGCGCGCAGAGCGCATTGGACGGATTTTTCATTACTTGAACCGATACTTAGTCGGAGATACAATAGGTCGAGGGGCGAACTGCATTTACGGCCCCGTCGATAAGGTATGGTCTAGATGTCCGTAGGCTTGTCCTGGCGTAGTGACTGGTATCTTTCACAGATCGCGAAGACGCTATTAGCAGAGGAATTTTTTCGATTCGTCGGATGCGAGCACCCGACGTTCTTCGAAAACATGGTGAACATACTCGGAAGACAACGAAATGATGAGGGAATAGACCTGCAATCGTTCACTGGCAAACGTCTTCTCGAGTTTCTCGAGCTATCGCCGAAGGAATACAAGTCACTCTTCGAGCGACCTTTCTTGGAGATGTCTGGAAACCATTATCAGAAGGAGTCGACTGCCTTCCTGGGCACGAATAGTATGTCTGCTTACCTGAAGAAGGTCGAAGAATGGCTTTGGAAAGAAGAGACCCATTTCGCAAGCTGCCTAAATAGCGAAACCGGGAGGCTCCTCATCGAGAAATGCTCGCGTGTCCTCATCACTGAACATCTCGAACACCTCTGCGATAGTTTTCCGAACCTCCTTGATTTGGGTCGGAAGGAGGATCTCGAGAGAATGTACAACCTCATTGTGCGTCTTGAGGTCTTGAACAACAAGGTCCTGGAGGCTTTCCGCGAGAGGTTCGAGGTACATATCGCAAATGGGGGTCAGGCCGCCCTCTCAAACCTCGCAATTTCCGATGGCGTTGGATCCATAGCTTATGTTGATACAATCTTCGAGATTTGGCACAAATATTCTGAAATCGCTGTTCAAAGCTTCTACAAGAACGTTGGATTTGCCGCGAGTGTCGAAAGGGCATGCAAGAAGTTTATCAACATGGATGCTGTAACCAAGGATTCGCTTCATGACTCACCCGAACTTTTGGTTGACTACGCGGATGATATCCTACATAACAGGACGATGACGCAAGACGAAGTAGAGTATGCTCTAAATAAAGTTGTATGTACTTCAAGCTACTCCTATCACGCACTAACGTTTATTGACCAGATATTAATAGATCGTTCTCCTCTGGTTCGTGGACGAAAAGGATCTTGCCCAAAAGTCCTACGCGGTCAGGTTATCAGAACGTCTGATACCCGGTGACCTAGTATTCGTAAGACGACGAAACAATGGAGCCATAAACCTGCAAGCGTTCAAGAGTCTCTTCGATTCTCTCGGGGTTTCACCGAAGGAATACGAATCCCTCTTCGAGCACCCCTTCTTGGAGATGTATGGAAGGCATTATCAAAAAGAGTCGACTGCATTCCTGGCTATCAATGGTGTGTCCGCTTACTTGAAGAAGGCCGAGGAGTGGCTTCGGAACGAAGAGGCAAACTTCGCAAGCTACTCGAATTGTAGCAGCACCGGGAAACTCCTCATCGAGAGATGCGGGCATATCCTCATTTCTGAACACCTCAAACAGTTTGGCGATATTTTTCCGGACCTCCTTGATCCGGGTCGGAAGGAGGATCTCGTGAGAATGTTCGGCCTTCTTGCGCGTATCGAGGGCTCTCACAATAATAACCTGAAGACTTTCCACAAGACGTTCGAGTTGTACGTCGCAAATGAGGGTCTAGCTGCGCTCTCGAACCTCGCGATTGCCGACGACGTCGAACCCTCAGCTTATGTTGACACAATCTTCGAGGTTTGGCACAAATATTCAGAAATTTCTGCTCAATGCTTTCCCAGGAACGTTGGGCTTGTCGCAAGTATCGATAGGGCATGTCAGAAGTTTATCAACAGAAACGCTGTAACCAAAGATTCCGCATATAACTCACTTAAACTTTTGGTTGACTATGCGGATGATCTCTTACGCAACAAGACGATGACACCAGAGGAGATAGAGGAAGCGTTACATAAAGTTGTATGTAATTCAAGTGCTCCTGTTTCGCAGATGAATTTGTTGACTAGGTTTCAATAGATTGTTCTCTTCAGGTTCGTGGACGACAAGGACGTTCTCCAAGAGTCATACGCGGCCAAGTTATCGGAACGTCTGATACTTGGAGTCCGAATGCATGACGAAGCCGAGGTCCTCGTGATCGAGAACTTTCGGGAAATTTGTGGTTTTGGATTCGCTCGACGACTGACAAGAATGTTCGCAGGTATACTTGCCCGTTGTGTCAACACCCCACGAAGCTCATTTCTCTCTCCTGATAGACATAGAAACCATCGAGGTGTCCACCACAGAACTTACAGAATCCATGCAGCCGATCTTGAGGTCCGATGGCTTGAATGCTACTTTCAAAATCAAAGTTCTTGGGCCGAGCTTTCGACAGATTTTCGCCCTTCACAAGACCCTTGCAATCCCCGCCGACATTCTACTAACCTACGAACGCTTACTATCTGAACACTACCAGACAAAACACCCCGGTCGGAAACTCACGTGGTTATGGTATTGCTCCAAGAACGAGCTGCATACAAACTATCTTGATAAGAAGTACATTCTGATCACAAACTCATGGCAAATGGTCGTTCTCCTCCAGTACAACAATAATGATACGATGTCCCTTGAAGGATTGCAAGTCGCCACGGGAATTACCAAGACACACTTGGAGTGGGTGTTAACTTCTCTTGTGAGGGCGAACATCCTCATTAGCCGAGAACAAGGTCGATACGATCTCAACAAAAGTAAGTCAGGCCCTGTATGTTTTGGAGCTTCTGGATATTCATAGAGAACATAGACTTCAAGTCCAGGAAAACACGTTTCAAGTTGGAGAAGCAGGAATTCAGGGTGACCCAACGTGACGGTCTGGAGGCCATTACTGAAAACCGTAAAAACGCTCTCCGGGCCACCATTGTTCGGTGAGCAGCATGACTCAGAGGATGTTTCAGGTTCATTCATAGTTGTGACGTTATTTCAGTATCATGAAAACGCGGAGGACCATGGAACATCAGAAACTCATGCAGGAGGTCATCACTCTAACCTCTGAAAAGTTCGTCCCAGCCGTCCCTGAGATCAAGAAGGTGGGTCTTTTGATCTGCCTCGTTTGTGTCTGTAATTGAACGAGGTTTTCGCATCGGATAGGCTATCGACTATCTCCTCGAGGTTGAGTACCTCAGGCGAGAACAAAGTTCGAAGGACACTATCGCATATGTGGCTTAAATGTGTGCATTCACGTAGCCTCCCGATGACGGAATACGTGATCATGTTCATTGCACCAGTTTCTTCTCGACTCGCCCCGTTTCGACTGTTCACTTTGTCGACCGAGTCCTCGTTTGCCTTTGGTCATCTATCTAACTGATGACGTCGACTCGGAAGTTTCAGAGGGGGTCAAGAAAACGTCCGCACAGATGATCAATAATCATGAAAGTGGTAAATCACATTGTTCGAATTCGAAAATATCATTGAGGGCAGGAGATGAGACCTGATTATGGGGCGCACTATGGAATCAACCAAGTCAATACCTTGACATATGCGACGAGGACGGCGCAAGGCCCTCGAGGGGCCAAAGTGACCAGATCTTGGTTTCAAGATCAAGTCGAGGACTCGGGGCAGTGGGGCGGTAAGGCTGAAGTCGAGCGCAAAGGGATGGGCTGTTCGTTGTTATACTGCATTGTTGTTAAAGTAGTGCGATTGTGGAGATCTTGCATGGAAACTGGGATAAATGTGGAAGAGGATGGTGGTGACGGTGCAGTGGCACGGAATGATTGTCGTTTCTAGTATATTGGATGGGAGGTAGGAAATGGTAGATCCAAATACGCCACAAAACGAGAATGATAAAGCCATCCCGCATACACAAGAGGAAGCTCTCGGGTTTGAAGAAAGGCTCGACTACGAACATGATATACCATTGCTTCATCATTGCGCGCTCTGCAGGTGGGCTTTGTATTCTCAATCGCGGAAAGCCATGGCCAAGAGAGAGTAGTGCGCACGTTGCAGTATGCATTTATGTCGATGTTTTGATACGTTGACTTTGGGAAAGAGAGGGCAACGAGAGTGTATGTCGTGATAGATGTTTCGGTTTGAGTGATCCATGATATTCGGGCATGGGATCTGGGATTTGATTGACCGAGAAAAGGACTGGCAACAGATTGGGCGCGCAGCGCGAAGGGAAACGTTGTCGCGAAACGCAAAAAATGCAACACATATCATCATACTCGTTGTAAGTGAGAATGGAGACGGAAGTCCGAGGGGGAATAACTCGACTCGGAAGAGAAGATGGCAGTGTCAATTTTGTCAGAGAAATGATCCACGATCTCTATTTCCGAACCGAGCGACAAGAGATCCATGTAAGAAGCTGCAAGATTTCGGGCAGTAGTCTGTATCGTGGAATACAGTACTAGCCTTGGGTCAAGGGCTGTCGAAATAAGGGGCAATACAAAGCACGGAAGCCGTCTTTGTGCTCTCGGAGCGGCGAAGGCGGACACGAGGGTGGTGTTAGACGGAGGAGTATATGAGAGTCTATGAGCAGATGATTTGGAAGGCGGGGTTGGTTACTGGAATAGGATTAGAGATGATGATGGGTTGTCACCGAGGTCCCCATGGCAGGCTACTGAACACAGCATCCAAGGAAAGCTAGGGAAGCACGTTGAGAGATCGAGCGGTCAAGACGTACAGTGGGCGATTCGACAAACATCGGCTAGGCTGTGCGAGATATGGCCGAATGAGAGCACAGCCCTTGAATGACGCATCCGTGAGCAAGTCCATATTATTAATAGTGCATCGGCACCCAAGCGAGTGGGCAGGTTGGCTCTACACCATGGCGAGTCGCAAGAAACATTGTAGACGAGATTGTCTGCGAGACATCGCCGGTTTTGCGGGAAGCTTGGGGATTTTATTAACCTGGGATGGATGAATAGGGCAAGTGAGATGCGGGAATTCGGATGCTGCTGCGGGAGTATACGTACCAGAAGAGTGACTGCTGCTGCGCAAACCGACGACGAAACACGAATGCTAACCCATCGCCAACACTCTTTGCCAGCAGTTTAAAAGCGATGGCCAACGCAGTTTCCTGTGTGGTGCAAGGCTAGCACAGCCCACCTCTCCAAAAGAGTTAAAGTCGGCTTAGCCCAAAAGATTCTGATCGCTCGTCCCCCTCTCGCTTGGCCTGCTTGCTCTCTTTCGTCTTCGCCGCCGACATCGACATCGAACATCATCCGATTCGAAACAGTCCCACATAAAGTCACGGCAGATCGTTGCGTGTTGTCTATCAGTCATCTGCCATCGATACCGTATTTGTTTGATACCTTTGCAAAATCGCAAGTCGTTCATTACCGACAACATCGTACTCATCGCAGGCCATGGCTACTCCTCCAGTCCCTCCTCGTCCTCTCGAATCCTACGATTCCCAAAGAAAACCTCCCGCACCTCCCCCTGTTCCTCCCTTGCCGCCCACTTTCAAGCAAGATCAGGAATCCGTCCTCGGTTCTCCTCCCCATTTCGAGGACCCCCTCGTTGCTCCCCGCCCTCATAAACTGCAGCCTGATCTACCAGCAAACGTGCGTTTCCATTCTCACACTCTCCCAAATCATTTAATTTATATCTTTCACAAACTTCGCGCTCACCGTGATTTCGTTTTCCATATCAATAGATGGCTCGCACTCTTCACGAGCAAGTTTCTGCCCAGACATCTTTCCCTCAAGCTCCTGCTCCAGAGGCATACGCTCCTCACATGCAGCATCGTCAGTCTCTCAACTACGCACCCGGTTTTGCAATGCCCCAAAACCGCCCGCCCACTGTTAGTCCAGGCCCCCTTCCGCCGCCCCAAGGCGCAGATTGGTCTCCTTGGGCTACTCCTCAAGGCTTTCCTTCTCCATATCCATCCACCTCCCCGTATCCTGCGTCCCCTTACCCTCCTCAACCACAACGACAGGATTCAGTATCAAGCTCCTTTGCTGCTCTTTCCATAACTCCCAATAACGCACCCCCAAGAACGTCTTCTGCAGCCTATACCCAAGGTTTCCCTCAAGTCCAACCTACTCCCCCTCCTCCCCCAGCCTTACCAGGTGCACCTCCCAACCACACCAGAACAAGTTCTCTCCCTTATCCCAACTATCCCCAACAAGCACCTCCTCCCCAGCAACCCATGACCACACCTCCTTCCCCTCCGAGATCTTCGGGTGGTACACCTTCTTTGACAGCTCCCTTGCCCACCATAAACTCTCTCACACAAGCCCTTTCATCCGTCCAGCAACCAAACGCTGATCCAGCTCGTAAATTAACCTGGGCAAGAGATGTCTTATCCGTCGTAGATCGCGCCCATCACCAACCATCTGCCGCTGCCGCCAATGCGCCCAATGTCGATTCTACCAACATTCCCGTTGGTCCCGTCAGGATTGGAGATCAGCAGTTGCAGAGGTTGGTCGATGTTGCTGTTCCTATCATTATGCAGTTGGCGAATCCACAGCCCCCGCCCAATCCGTTACCTCCGTACGCGGTTGAGGCGCTTTATTTGAGGGCGATTTGTGAGGCGTCGGGAGCGTATCCCCAGTATGTGCCGCATAATCCGAGAGTTGCCTTTAGGGACTTTGAGCAGAGTGCGAAGAGTGGTTATCATGCTGCTTGGTTTAAGCTCGGGAGGGATTATGAGGCGTTTGGGGATATCAATCACGCTAAGGATTGTTTCGAGAGAGGAGTCAAGTTAGGTGTTGAGAGTTGTCTCTATGTGAGTCCCCCGTGCTTTGTTTCAGGTTCTTGGATACTCACAGGAGCCGTCAATAGAGAATGGGCATGGCATACCTCATGGGTCAGCTAGGATTGGCACCTTCACAAGAGTCCGCTCTCCCACTCCTCTTCAGAGCCGCAACATTAGCCTCAGTAGACGTCCCCCAACCAGCATACGTCTACGGTCTCTTACTCCTCCAAGAATTTACACACGTCCAGATTCCACTTCACCTCTTTGCACCTCTCATCCCACCCGGCTCAGACGCACCAACTGAAGCTCGTAGACACCTCGAACGCGCCGCATACCTCAACTTCTCCCCTGCCCAATACAAACTCGGCCACTCGTACGAATTCGCCACACCTCCCTTCCCGTTCGATGCTCTCCTGTCTGTACAGTATTATTCGCTCGCGTCACAGCAAGGAGAGATCGAAGCGGATATGGCGTTGAGTAAGTGGTTTTTGTGTGGTGCCGAGGGCGCGTTTGAGAAGGATGAAGCACTGGCGTGGACGTTTGCGGAAAAGGCGGCAAAGAGGGGGTTGCCGAGTGCTGAGTTTGCGATGGGGTATTATGCGGAGGTGGGAGTGGGGGGACCGAAGGATATTGAGAGTGCGAGGAGGTGGTATACTAAGGTGGGCGTCGATTATAATTTATTTTTCTTCGTTTCTTTTATGGAGGAGGGGTTGACAGCCTTGGGATGCCCGGGTGGGGGATATCAATGCCCAGCATTTTTGAGCATTGGATTTTGTCCGATGTCGCGCACGTCCATCCTCACCTCGTTCATTGCTTCTTTTTTTCATTTCATTCTCTTCAACCTCAGAAGATGTAATGGTCTTACTCACACTCACTCTACTCTTAGGCGTCTCAACATGGAAATACAGACGCAGCCGAACGTCTCGCCGCACTCTCCCAACCCTCACCTCAAGCACTCTCCCGCCAACAACACGAAAACCTCACAGACACAACTCTCGTCAGGAAACGAACACAAGCCAGACAAAGGGCAGAAGCGGGCGGAAGACAGAATCAGAATCAGGCTATTGCGAATGCGCCGAGGATTGTGGAGAATGTGAGGAAGGGATCGATGATGATGCCGCCTGTTGCTCCTGGAACACCTGGAGGACCACCGGGACCACCAGGACCAGGAGGGTATGGTGCACCGCATACGGGATCTCCGGGGAGTATGCCGTCGAGGTTGCCTCCTGTGGATGAAGTCCAGTCGAGACCCCCAACGAGACCTCAACAACAACAACAACAACAATACACCCCGCCGCATTCGAACTCGACGAGTCCGCGAATGAGGCCGCAACAACCACCGGGTGGTAGTCCTCACCAGCATCATAATCATTTGCATAAGCATCAACAACAGCAGCAGCAGAAACCGTTTGCGAATGCACAGAGGTATTCGCTTGCTGATCCCGGGTCTGGGTCTGCGAGTCCGGCGGGGGCGAAGACGTCGCCGAGGTTGAATAATAATCAGAGTCTGCCGAGACCGAATCAGTCGTCGCAACCTCCACAGAAACAATCACAGCAGCAGCAGAGTGCACCGCAGGGTCCTGCGCCTGGAGGTGGGTTGGGTGGTCCTCCCGCTGCGAGACCGGGACCTGGAAAGGGACCTCAGACGTTTGCGGAGATGGGGATTCAGGGGACAAAGTTGGAGGAGAAGGAGTGTGTGATTATGTGATCGTGACGGTTTGGGGGTGATGCTTGGTTTTTTGTTATTCGTTTTCTGTTCCTTTTCCTTTACTTTACCCATTCGTTTGTTCGGGTCTGTTTACTTTATTCGCTGTGGATGCTTGGAGTGGACGGACGGTTTGGAAGGGTCGTCCGTTTGGACTTTTTATTCTCTTTAAACAAAATTTGAGAATTGTGGTTTGGTCGAGTACTTAGTAGTCTCGTCTAATGCTTACTGAATGCTGAAGAAGATGGGGATGTCAATGAATGAATGAACGAAGAAGATTTTATTTTATTCTGTTTTGATCATGGTTTAGTTTGGGTGTATGCAATATGTACTTGGCAAGTTTGGGGGCAAAGTTGTGGTATAGTATGCGCACTGTTGGTTTGTGCGATAGATAAATATATAGTTAGAGAAGGACCTATCTCTAGATTCTACAGGACAAGTGATGAGAGCCGTTGACATTGGCAAAATGAGGGCCGTTCTCTTGAAAAGAGTGTGGGTGGGTCGGAATAGTGCGTGAGCCAGTCGAATATATAAATCACAGCGTAGGTTTCTGTGTCGTCTTGAGTTTAGATCACGACTGGCCATCCGGATGTAAAGTTCAATCGGTTGAGACCCAACTATGTCACGGTAATAGGAATTCAGTTAGGATTGAAATTTACGTTCACAACAGAAGGACTGCAGAGACTCACGAAGCTTCCATTGGCAGTGTAATAGTCTATGAATTTCATGTCCGAGTCAGTCCAGGGAAGGAACGGAGTTGGAAAGGAGATGATAGATAATGTCACGCACGGTAGACTAGAATAGGGCCGTCTTTATCCCTGAGCAAGTCTTGGCCCCCAGGACCATGGATCTACATTTTCCGAAAGGTTACGAATCAATCAATACTGAAAGAAGAAAAGTGCAAGAGAAGACGATACGTACGCCGTCATGACTAGCCAACACAAGGCTTCCACCTCCCGAAAGCAGGGCAACACCATTCCTGTCCTTATACGGGCCTTTAATCCTAAAATCCCGTCCTAACATCAGTATCCACGGAAGATTGTTGAGATAACACTGCACGAACGAAGTCGACCGCCCAACGCGGATATTATAATCACTCGAAACACCTCTGCAACAATGGTCCCACGACGTGAACAGGTAAAAGTAGTTTCCGTATTTGAAGATGGCGGAAGCTTCTTCTGCTCCGCCGTTGGCGGTTCGTTTGGATAGACTGGTGAGGTTGCCGGTTGGTTTGCCAGTGACGGGGTTGATGCTGGGATGGGTAGGGTAATCGGATGGTTGAGGTTAAATGGTGCAACACAGACTCGGATTCTCGGGAAAGCCGTCGTACCTTGTCCTGTGGAGGTATGTTAGTTGGATGTAGCGTCGGTTTGTCAAGAAGGGTACTTACAACTTGATCCCGCTCCAGTAAGATCCGAATGAAAGGTACCATTTATTACCGTCTGCATTTGAATGTAAGCAAGCCGAAACCGAACCCTAGATGGAATCGAGGATATCACTGACCGATGATGAGACTGACAGAGCCGTGTCGTTTGGTGAGCAACAAAAAAAGTGATAGTGTGTCGACTCCTTACTTTGGATCAATAGCCTAGTACAAGAACACAGTGAATGTGAATACAGATCAAAGAGGATAGAACGAGACACAAGACACACATTGTAATTATTCGCTGGGTCGTGGAGATGACGAGGCCTTCGTTAGTCCAACTTCCAGGCAATCCGGTCGACGATTTGGCCAGGAAGATACCCGACTATGCGATAGCACAAGAGGAAGTTGAGTTCATCATTCACGACATACGAGGGTCGTTTGACATACGTCTCGACTTCCGATACTCGATGCCGAATAGTATAGCTACGATACCAGAGGACTTTAGAAGCAGTGTAAGGTGACCAAAGAGTTCGGGTGTACATACCCAGAATTTTCCGTTGATGTAGTTGCAATCAGGTGCCCAAAGGACTCTGGTCGTCGGAGAGACTCGTCATTGTGTAGTTAGAGCATATTGAACACAAAGACATACGTAGGAGTTTCGTGGTTGTACTTGGTGGCCCAGGGAACGCCATTGGGGAAAACAGACCCAATACGAGTCCAGTTCTTCCTGTCGGGAGAGGTACGGATAGTAAGACCCGCACCAGTAGCTAGATATGATGATCATGTACATTGTAAATAAGAGAAACGCGAGGACCACCTGAGGAAATGGACTGACCGAAGGCCCAGTATTTTCCGGTGCTATCCTTGCATACAGCTGTGCTCCAGAATTAGTATCAGGTAGACTACCAAATAGCAAATGAACACGAACTTGGGTCATGCACGGCCGTGTTCCCGGTAAGAGGAATCGGGCCCGGTACAGCCTGTACAAGGTAAAAGAGAGAGAACCAGACGAAACAGAGAAGTGGAGTCATGGTGTTGATCGTTGGTGGATACTCCTTGGTACTACCGAGTGCATCTGAATTTATACATGCCGCAGTGATAGAGTTGCATTTCTGTGGAAATATTGATGTTCGCATCAACGGTTGGCACAGATGTGAGACGTCCCAGGATGCCGCACGATGTATGCTGTGCTTGTATCTGGTGGATCATCTGGGATATTAAATATTAGATCTTTGGTAGATCGTGATCCTGGAAACACATTATGGGTATGAACCTCAGGAAAGGATACCTTGTGCAACGGGCAAATTGTTTGGCTGGGNNCTTTGAGACGGTTCCTATAGAAGGGAGGTCAACAAAACAAAAAGGCTCAGAGGAGACTACTATGGTTATGCGCACCCATATCTCTTTCCACTTCCTGGTAATATTAGATGTGCCTCTGTCAGACGGGTTCCGAGTTGATGCACCGAAACAACATTGCTTAAGTTCTGGACGGCGGGACGCGCAGCAACCTTGCAAAGCTCAGAATCCGGGAATTGACGAATAGTACTTGACGCAACAAGTACCAACCACGGGTACACTCGACAACCTATTTAGACACAAGGCTGTTAGTGTCTTAGGTACGACATCCCTCTTGAATTTCAATGATGCACCAACGCATCAATATTGTAGTACAGTATCGAAACCGGGGGCTTTGAGTTGCTGCAACGGAATGACCGTCCTCGAAAGTCGGGACTCCGACTGGGAGACTGTGCACTGGTTCGCCAAGATCTGAAACAAACGGTCATCGTCAAGGACCCACCTGTGCAAATATGAACATTGACTCCAAAGGTTGAAAACTTCGTCGGTGAAGATATCATTACTGCCATGAGAATCAAAAGTTCGATTGAGCTCGTTGTAATACAATCATAGATACAAAAGAATCTTGAGTGCGTTGGTACACTTCGACATTTGTGGCATCTTCCAAAGAATTGTGCAGTCTCTGATGTTCTCGTTCGTTGTTGCAGGAATGATGGTAATCAAGTCAGCGCCTCACACAACAACCGGCCATCCGCTGGTGAAGTCAAGACGATTGATCCCCAACTTCACATATGAAATCAGACGAATGCAACCGAAATTAATATGAATACTCACCAGACTGCCTGTGGATGTGTAGTAGTCTGTTGACACAACGTCAACGCAATGACGCGCCACATAAAGAGGCAGAACTTACGGTAGATGAGAATTGGGCCATCCTTGTCGTCGAGCAGATCTTGACCTCCTGGACCGGTTATCTATCGTGCCATGGATATGAATGACTCGGAAATCCATTGACACGTAACATCACGTACGTTGTCGTGAGAGCCCAATACAAGAGTTCCTCCTCCTGAGAGCAGGTCGACGCCGTCTTCGTCGACGTATGGACCCGAAACACTGAAAATCGGATGTTAATGGTACTGTATGGAGCAATGAAAGGAAGATGAACGTTTTAGCACGTCCTACACGGATATTATAGTTGCTCGAGGTTCCCAAGCAGCAATGGTCCCATGAAGTGAACAAAAAGTAGAGATTGTTATTCTTGAAGACAACGGAGGCCTCTTCCGCACCACCATCTGCTGTTCTCTGGGAGAGAGCGGTCAAGGGTCCAGTTGGTTTACCGCTCGTAGGATCCAGACTACAGGTCAGCGAGAGTGTTCAGTCAAGCACAAATACGGAAACAAACGTTCACTATACCTGGTTCTATGGATTCGGGCAGAGATGTTACAAGATGTCCTCGAATGCTGGATTGGTATCACGACTTACAACTTGATCCCGGTCCAAAATGAACCAAATGATAGGAACCACTTTCCATCGTCTGTGATAAATGGTGAGGCCTCTGATGGCTCTGAAATTGAAGAAAAGTAGATTCACCAATGAGGAGGCTAAGTGTTTCGCGAGCCTGAAATTAAGATATTGAGGCAATGGTTCGACGGACGTACTTCGGGTCAATTGCCTATATCAAGATGTTAGCCAGGCCCATAGAGATCGAAAAAAGGAGTGGACATTATGATTGTCGGTATTGGAAGTAGAGGTTACAAGGCCCTCGTGTGACCAGCTCCCAGGCAATCCTGTGGAAGATTTGGCAAGGAATATCGCCGACTATATAAGGCGTCATTGGCGAAGATGTCAGGACAGAAGGAGAGATTAACCGTACATGCCGTTCTCCAGTCATGGACGCGGCGTAGTATAGCTGGAGGTCCGTGAGCTTTGAGACGATCACGGGTACTATCGAGACAACACATACAATAAATTGTCCGTTGTCGTAGATACAGTCAGGTGCCCAAAGATACCTGGCAGATAAACTCGGCGACAGTCGAAAATGTTGACAAAAGGAGAACACACGGAGGAGTCTGGTTGTTGTATGGGGTGGCCCAAGGGGTGCCATCGGGGAACGCAACACCAACCCTGGTCCAAGTAACTCTATCAGGTGAGTTACGGATCTCTATCCCAACGCCGGATGCTGAGAATTCGTTTGGGTCAAACTTGGGAAACGGCACCAGGAAAACTACTCACAAAAGACCCAGTATCTCCCCGCATCATCCTTGCACATTGCTAGCGTAGAGAAGTGAATATGAATCAAAGGGTGCCAGAAACGAAAACGAACTAGGGTCATGTAGTGAAGTGTCGCCATCGACGGGATTCGGGTTGGGAATAGCATACCAGAGAGAGAACAGCGAGAAGATTACAACCCCGAGATACAACATCATACTCCTCGCCTCAGATGACTGTGCCCATATAGAGATGTCTGTTGGCTTTTATGAGATTCAGATGCGCAAAAAGCGCTCATGGAACGACTTCTAGAGCTCTGGTTGACAGACTCCAAATGAGAATCCGAGATGTGGTGGCTCCATTGGGATACGTCGCGAGATGTCAGAGGTGAAGGAGGTGGAACATAGGGTCATTGTTATGCCCGGAAATGTTATGGGGCCCAGGAGATGGTCAGATGGTTGTACCCAAGATGGCGAGATGGCACAGGGTAAGCTGAGAGTGGCGACTGGTGATAGAACTCACCTACTTCTCTCAGGGTTTACCATTCCATGATCATGAACTTGTGGGTATTGTACCCTTCTGGCGGGTCATTTATGATCTCCTTCTACGACGAGAAGACTGAGAATCCTGTGGATATGTGATTTGCTAACGCATGAGTGACTTCATTGCGATATTGATCAACGACGGAAGCGCAGAAATCTGTGATCCATGACAAAGGGGATGGAGTCAAACGGAATTGGGGTGCAATTCGTAACATCATCGCATTCTGGGGGTGATTACGCTTCGCCCGGCTTAGGAAAAGCATGATTGCGCTCATCTAGACTGTGCATGTTGCCACTTGTAACAAGGGTCTATTACTTCAATTCTGTTATGGACACGACAAGTTAAACGACGGCGGGCCAGCCACTTGAAAAATCGAGACGGTTTATACCGAGCTAAGAGCCCGAAATGAGAGATAAGTGAATGGGTTTCAATAAGAGACTCACGAAGCTTCCCGCAGAAGTGTAGTAATCTATCCGAGGTCGGTGCAAGTTAGTATATGCGTTTCAGTAGCAGGATCAACATACGATAGACAAGGATTGGGCCATCTGAGTCAGTGAAGATATCTTGTCCTCCTGGGCCAACAATCTAGAAGACACGATAAGTCAGCGGGGGTCTCTGCTAATCGAAAGGACGATTCGTACACTGTCGTGTGTACCAAGTACCAGGGTTCCACCTCCTGATGTCAAGGCAACACCAGATTGATCAACATACGGACTAGTCACACTGCATATCGTTGGTTTAAGCGTCATAAGCGTGAATGACAACACACACGTACGATGATGAGCGGCCGACGCGGATGTTGTACGTGCTGGAGGTCCCCCGGCAGCAATTATCCCAAGAAGTGAAGAGGTAATAGAAGCTGCCGGACTTATAGACCGAGGATGCTTCAATAGCACCGCTGTTCGCTGTTCGCTGAGCAAGAGAGGTAACAGATGAACTCGAGGGTTTTCCGGTTGAAGAGCTTAGACTAGGGGATATCAGTCAATCATTACGCCATTCCAACAAACTCGGATGAATGTATACTTCATGCTGTGAGATTGATCAGTGACGCGACATGGATGTTGGTAGGTAGGAGAACGCACAGTTTAATGCCCGTCCAGAATGAACCCAAGGCAAGGTACCACTTTCCATTGTCTGTTCCCTGTTGTCAAGACTTGCGATGCGAAGAATCACAATATCGCGTACCGATGACGAGGCTGGACGGCAACTTGTGTCAGAGGAGTGCCGTGGGGTAAGCATCAAGACGTACTTTGGATCAATGGCCTTGCGTAATGCACGTCATATCATCATGTCTATACTGCTTACATCAGTGAATATAGCTCACATTATAGTTATTGGAGGATGAGGTAGACGTGACAAGGCCTTCGTGGGTCCAACTTCCCGGAAGCCCCGTAGAAGATTTCGCAAAAAAGATTGCAGACTGAGTACACAGAATAAGTCAAGACCGGCAGCATGGATTAAATTGACTGACGTTTTGAGAACCGAAACTGGACGCAGCATAGTACAACTGCAACATGCGAAGGGTTGTAAGGGGTCATCTCAAGGATAAAATCATGCACTCACATAGAATTGGCCATTCATGTAGGTGCAGTCAGGTGCCCAGAGAGCTCTGTGTCATGAGATGTATACCTCAGATGGGTACGCGTATGGAACCAATGCAGGGCCTACCCGTTGGAAGTGCCAGTGTACTGATCGGTCCACGATGCGCCGTTCGGCCACACAACTCCAACCTTGGTGAATGCAACGCGGTCAGTAGAAGTGCGAATCTCGATTCCCACACCCGTCGCTGTGACATGTCAGCAAAAAAGTGTGCGGCCGATTTGGTGTAACTGACAAAAGACCCAGTATTTTCCGGAGTTATCTTTGCACATGGCTGGCAGTGGGAGGTTTGTCAAGCGGATGCCCAGGAATGAGAGGTCGGCATGTGCTCACTGGGATCGTGGACTGCAGTATCTCCGGTGACACGGCCTGGTCCAACGACTGCGTGGCATGTCGGGATGACCGCGAAGAGCGAAACTAGAGCTAGTTTGATAAGTGAGTAGAACATTTTCCAATGATGAGGTCGCGAGGAGGAACCTTGATGTATTCGGGCCTTAACCAGGTTTTTATAAGTGGGGAAGCCTTGCGAGCGAACGGAGAATCACCCATTTTCAGACCGATATATTTCCTGAGCATAACCAATGGTGTCGGTGGTGGATAAAAAGGACGGAGCGTTGCAACCAACGAGCAGGGATTGCCGAGCTTAAAGTCAAAAACCATTCCGAACCGCCCGGCCCGGATACTAATGGAATTTGCCAAGGTGGACGAGGTGGACGCGTTCTCATTCTAGTCCACGAAGGCAAGAGCGGATGACCAAAACCCGTGTCGGCCCTGGGAGCTGTTTTTTCTGTTCTACTGTCCACCTACCTGTGGAAGCCACGAGGTTCTCCGATGTATCGGTCGCAGGACATCGTGATCAAGTCTTATGAAGAAAACAATCACCTGGCGCTCGAAATCGCAATGTGCGCCACGAGATCCCAAGTTGAAGATAATCCCTCCTCCTCCCGCCGTCTTGCAATCGGGCCTCGACGAGAATGTCATTCATCGCTGAAACACAGAGAGCTGTGAAATGGTACCCTCCCGCATATGACATCCGAATCGAAGACCAGCCCATTCCACAGTAGGTCGCCCATTATAGAGTCTTATCCCTTCTCTGAACTCCTGGCGGAACGGTTCGATAGGCTGCAGGAACCCGACGACGCTATCGTGAAAGTTACTGTAGGAAATTCTACGCTCCATGGTATAGGATCCTCGTTCACTGATGCATTACCCTTTCCCTAGTTAGCTGGACTGTGTGGAAGTGATCTTCATATCTACAGAGGACACGGAGGCGTGGAGTCGCCGTGAGTGTTATCCTTCGCGCGACAAAATAGCGATAACTCAATGCTTGTTCTTCACACAGAATTATCTGTGGCCATGAGTTTGTTGGCGAGATCATTTCCTTGGGCAAGAGTTTCCACTATGGTGTAACAGGGCGACCTGAAGGATACGCCGAGCTCAAAGTTGGCGACAAAGTGATTGCGCCGTTTACAGTTTCATGTAGGGAATGCCAGTGAGTGATACCCTCACGTTTTTCTCCTGTATCTGTTGATCGTTCACCCCTTTCGATACTCTTCTCAACAGACCGTGTCGCCTAGGATTTAGCTCACGTTGCGTCCACTCGACTCTATTTGGAAGTCCAAGTTTACCAGGGGGCCAAGCTCAATATGTCCGTGTTCCCAAGGCGGGAGGTACCTTATTCAAAGTCGACAGCATCACTTCTCTTCTCCCTCCAAGTGAATCTGGAAGGGGACTGGAAGACAGCTCCTTGTTATTACTCGCAGATATCCTACCGACTGGAGTCTTTGCGGCCATTCAAGCGTTGCAGCATCCGAGAATTGCACCCTTTGTCCAGGGGACACCTTTTCCTTACAATGGATACATTCCCAGCGGCTTGTTGGCCGAAAACCCGGTCCCACTACCGCAGGAAGATAGGTCTCTGACTGTTGCAGTTGTGGGCTTGGGACCTGTCGGTATTGTAAGTGATTCAAATTCATCAGATATGCTGTAACAATGATTGTATCTGGCAGTGTGCGACAGTGAGTCTACTGGATATGCTCACGGATTTGCGAAGAACCAGTGCACTTCAATATCGCGTCGTTGCCATCGACCCAACTGAGGCCAGGCGTTCCAAAATGCAGAGTGTTTTCGCTGCCATATCTGAACCTACGGACGCTGGCTCTTTCGTAGTGGCAAGCATCGAGGAAGGCAAAGAAGTTATCTCACAGTGGACAGACTCCTTGGGCTGCAATGTCGTTCTTGAGGTTTGTATCCCCCGTGTTCGATCACTATTCTAAGCGGCATTATTGATATTCGCAACGCAGGTTGTTGGGAATAATAGTGCCCTGACACTCGCTTACGATCTCATCAGGCCGTTTGGGCTGATATCCTCTGTGGGAGTCCATTCCTCACCGCCGGTCCCCTACACTGGCAAGCAACTCTACGATAAGAATGTTTCGTTCGACTTTGGTCGGTGCCCTGTCAGGGCTACGCTACCCTTCGCGGCGAAGTTGCTGCTGAAAAGGCAGGACATATTCGGTGGAGTCGGTGAAGAGGCGAGTTTAGTAGACAAGATTGTTGGGATCGAGGAGGCCAAAGAAGTCTATGAAGAGTTCGACAAGGGTAGATGCGGGAAGGTTTTGTTCAACCCATGGAAATAACCTTGGCTTATTGTGAAATCGAATGACCCAATGCTACGTCTCATTCGGTTCGATGATTCACGTGTATTTTCCTCGGATTGTCTTAAGATGATGCAATTCACTCTCTCCGATGCCAGCAAGGGGCTAACGTATTTACCAGGCTATCAAGTTGCGACTGCTTCAGCCGCAACGCACGTTTCTTATTGTCGAGGTCGTCATCCTCAAGACTGGGACATTTTCCGGAGTCGGACTGAGTCATGCCATTTCAGTTCCGACTGATGCTCTCAATGTTTCCGTGGCATAACATCCCTCACATTGATCGTCAGCACTGAATTTTTTGGGGAGTGTTTAGATGCGAAGCAGAGATGACTAGAGGGTCAACCTCCCCAGCCTCACCTACAAAGCATATAAATACTGTCCAAGAACCGACGAGTTCCTACAACAAACTTGCTCTGCACCACATTCCATTGCACACATTTATTACCCCACTTTCTATATTCCTCGTCCTACAATGTTCTCATTCCTCCGTCATATATCCCCTTTCACCGCCTCCCATAAATCAGCTAAGTCTCCTGCTGCCAATTCCGTCCCTGTCCCCGCCCCCGCCCCCGCCCCCACCATAAATCCTCCTTCTACTTTGACTTACAAGTCTGACTGCTTTCCAGCTCCGACCGCCCGCACCAATGTTGCTCGAAGGCCGCACCTCCCAAAGATCGACGAGCAATACTCTATCGCAAATACGATCGATCCCGAGATTTTTGCGAAGTACCAAGCCGTCAGAGAAATCAAATGGCGCCTTCCCCCTATCAGCCTCACAAAATTAGGCTATAGGAAGACAAGCACCGGTCGGTATGTAAGGCCTAGGGATCTTCTTAGCTACTGGCAACGTCCTGTCAAACCTCCTCTGACAAGTCGCCTTATGTTTTGGAAGAAGGGACTTCAGCCGAAGTCGCCCAGGGTCGGGGTATGGGCTTGAGGGTGCAGGGGAGTGGAGGAGGGGTGGGCGGTGAGTAGTGTCTCGTAGATGGGTCTTGGGGGTTTGGAGGTGTGTGCCGGCCACCACCTGCAGGTCGGTCTTGCTCCTGAAGCGGTTGACGAGATACTGGAGGGGTGAGGAAGTTGGCTCTGGACAATGTTTGCTTCACGCTACGTTTATCTCTTTCTATCTTTCCCTCTTTTCCCTGTCCCCATCTTGCGTCTCGGATACGGCCTTGGACCATTGCTTGGACCATCGGACCTTGTATATAATTTCTCTCCTCGTTGACTCCCTGTAGAGCCCGAGACGGACATTGCCCCATTTGATTGCTCATCGTTAGTTTTCGTTTTATTTCAGGTGTCCTCAACTTCAAC